>NNCF01134561.1:0-19132 GCA_002313205.1 Laupala kohalensis
AGGACATCGAAAGCTGCACTTGATACAGTCCTTACAATGGATGAAGACAATAATCTCTCAGTTTGAGTTTCATCACCATTTTATCACGGCGTATGTGACATAGAGCTCTGTGGATGCACGAAAAAAGGATCGGTTGGTTATGCTTTCAAAACCCATCCGCGTTCTGAACGCATTGGAGAAGTTACTTTTTACAGTTTTGCTCTACGCGAGGCTTCTGTGCTCGCTCAGCTGGCCTTATGACACCAGCCTTATCTTTTGACACATGTACCGCTTCAGTCGAACTATCAACCTGAAGATGTCCCCGCTTTTGATCACTCGTGGGATTACAGAGACGGAGGACTTTCCTCGGGACTTCTTTTACTGTACAATGCCGAACTTAACACTTCCTGGAAGAAAATTCCGCGAGCGATTTCGCGGTGTGTGACCGGTACGAGTGACACCGATGGGTTCACTTTCAATTCACTTGTAGTTCAAGTAATTCGTCAGGTCGTGTTATAAACACACCGACGCACGCTCTCTATTACGCCGAATAAGTGAAGAAACATAGAAAGTTGTGGTAATTCAACTGCGACAGACCGATATGTGTCTGGCACATTTGCTACAACTCTCGTTTCTCCTTTCGTTTCCAGACTAGAGACAAACTTGAGAGGTTCTTCTCTTCCAACTAGATTTTCCAAGTCTGTTCGCGTGGCAGTGGTTTCACTACACAGTAGGAGTCTGGCATTGAGAATCTCATTAATACATTCACGCACGTTAATAATTTGATAACGAGGCATTTGTCAACCTTAAAACATAAAAGTCGAAATTTCTTCCGGTGTTTACTCGCTTTGACGTGCAGAGCACAGAGCAGATAACACATCTCGCCTTCGCCGTCTTTAGGAAATAATTTTTTTTACGGCAAACACTAAGACGTGTAGAGTTTTGTACATTTTGTGGTTGACATGAAATGTCCTCATTTCTAAGCCGTAACGATGTCTCATTAGCACATTTCTCTCAGACACATTAGAACAGATAATTCTTTTTTCTGATTTCACGGCAGGCAGATAACCGTCCTTGAATCAGTATAATTCACAAAAAAATATGGTATCAATAGGTAAAAATTTTGTGTATTTATTATCGCGGAAGTAACAAACACGTAGAGAAAAAAGTACATCATATCGGTTAAGACCGCCATCCAAACACACACGTCTTTTTGAGTTTTTATCCCGGATTATTTTAAACATTTTGTTGACTCTGCTTTAGATAATTCTTAAATAATCTGTTTCCTGTAGGTGCGCTTAACTGATATTTAAGTCATTTCTGAGTGTCCAAATCTTTAATAAAAGCGTTGTATGCTCTTAATAATTGTTTTCGTTCCTTGTTCGTGATAATACCCTTCATAGATTTTACCATGCTTACACTGTCCGTACCGGAAAAACGCAAGCATGACGGTGTGGCAAACCTCTTTACGATATATAATGCTTAACGAGGTAAAGAGTTCAAAAATAAACGTCTTGTACTCTGCAAATCCAGAGTGAGAGGAGCCTTCCCACACGCTGTTGATCAACTTTTGACGAGCAACCATATTTGTGATCAGGCAAAACGTTTTTTTTCTCTTTTATACGAGAACAGTTAATAAAGAACGAGACTACGAACAGGTATCATTTTCGTATTTCGAGTGTCTTTTATATATATTTTTGAAGTTATTTCTTATCTCCCCGTAAACAACGAAAACTCGGGGTAACTATAACCAAATTTTCGATACGGCCTCTATGAAAATATTGGTAACCATCTGCTGGAAATATTAGCTGTTCCTGCGACCAAAGTAGTGAAGGAACCTCTCTACTACGCCATTGCATTCGTCTTGTAGTTAACATCTTCATTTACATGTATTAAAGTCGTATAAATTCTTTATAAAGGAGTTAATTGATTTTTAAATATGTAATGAAAGGTCAGAATGCATTATATCCTGATTCGTATTTCTTTTGTATATATTGCGGTTGAAAGTATTAAATCGTCGTTTTAGTCTCTTTGTAATCATATAGTTAGTTACCGAAATGAGACAGGACAATTTGTAGTGTGCAAATAAAAAGTGATTTCAGGAAATATCACGTTTTAATTTCTGATTTAATACATTTCGAATTTTTTTGTTAAATTACATTACTTGGATATTACCATATTTACAAAAAAATGACGTTGTGCTGTCCCACAACAGGTTCTAGCGTGTATTCGTATATTTTACGGAGTTTCAGCTTTATAATTCGTGGGCCCCCATACTAGGAGAAATTAATTTGGATATCATTTTGCTCCGGCCGATTTGATGCACGGGAGAACTCGGTACTCTTTTTACGACAATCTGGACAGAGCTGCTAGGCAATCAGGATGTGTAGGAATACCCGGTCAACTCTGCGATCTACACTTCCCCAAAAACCAAGTTCATATTATGATAAAATGTGCGCTTCTTTTATGTACAGTTTTTAAAAGTAATTATTGTCTTATTTGAAAACCATAAAACAACTATTTATTGATGATCTGAAGTTACAATGGTTATTCATAAATACAGCTAGATCATCATAGAATGTAAAGACTTTACTCCTAACCCGCACTACAGTAAAGTTTCCAGATGAAAATCCAGTGGGGCCAATAGTCTCCGTGGTCATGTCCGAAAAATACGTAGAGCAATATTCCAGATCGTACGATGTCTAGTCCTAGATAATAGCGGCGCAGATACTGTAATGAAGACTCCGGCTCTCAAACTCCGACTGCTGTTTGCCGCTCCGTGTCCCGGTTACAAGGACTTCGCCGGCCGGCACCACGCTTCCGCCCACGGGTAGGAACATAGCAGGGGCTGCCCCCCATTGACCTGCTGTGAAGCGAGACGGCGGGAGGGTTCATCTCCTCTCTTATGTCCGGATCGATATTCCATGCACCGTCTCTTATCGAACACGTGCGCTCAACTCGCCTGCTCCTCGAACACCACAACTTCCCCGTAATTTTTTTCTATACGGCGTACGACTCCGCTGCTTGTTTCTGCAGTAGCTGATGTTCCGTGCGGAGTGTGCTCCGTGTTGGACGCCTGACTACAGGCACCCGCCTTTTGCTTGCCAGGATCCAAAGCAACTTCAATTCTGTGGTTCTGCTTCCCGTTGTGGAGGAAATATATCACATCCGAGATGTTGTTCCCCCTCTTCATACGGCCGGGCAACATCCGGATATATGGCCACCTTAGCTACGTCCCTACTCGTCTCCTAATCTGCGGACAAGCTGCATTTAGGCGACGTCGCATTACTGCTGGGCACTAACTGGTGTGAGCCAATCCAGTAGGTGAATGCGCAGTTGGCAGCATCTGCATTAATGGAAGGTCCAGGTTCAGTAAGAAAATCGTGAATGTCTCGTTGTGGTTTAACATGTCCTTACCTGATGGCATCTGTACCGCCGCATGATTTGCTGCGTTCAGACACACGTGATCCTGTTGCCGCACCAATCACTTCTTCCATGCCTTGACTCGCTACATCTTAGCTCCCTTTGTGCCTATTTTAATTGCAGGCGCCCATTTAGGCGAATCCCTAAACGTTCGCACATATATAATGTCCGTTTCCGCATATCTTGGCAGGTTATGCTCAAAATTGTGGTTACCCGGGTTAAGCAGCGTTAAAAAGGAACCTATAATATCTACGAAGTAAAATTAGTGCCGGGCTTTTTCCGTCCATTCTCAAAATCTTCTTATAAATGGCCGAAATCCTCCAAAGCACCTGTCGCTTGCTTGTTCCAGAAGCAACTACCTTCTTCATAGCTGTCTTAAAGATTTGGACTTGTCTCTTTGTTTAACCGTTACCCTGGAGGCGGAAA
This sequence comes from Laupala kohalensis, assembly GCA_002313205.1. Classification (NCBI taxonomy): domain Eukaryota; kingdom Metazoa; phylum Arthropoda; class Insecta; order Orthoptera; family Trigonidiidae; genus Laupala; species Laupala kohalensis. The sequence goes on from NNCF01134561.1 coordinate 3,829, forward strand.
TGTGATAATGTCACATGTCACATCCTATCGTCGGTGCTGAACTTCCGGAATGTAGAAGATGTAATTTGCGGTCCGTTTTCCGATACGAGAACTCTGAGTAATCCCTCCATACAAAATATTATAGTCAGCGCCATGCTTGCAGCCTCTGAAGATACGATCCCTATCTCAAAAATGTAGGGATAAGTTGACAGTGCGTCCACCGCTAAAATTACCTAGATCCCAAGAAAGGTACCGCAAAGTCCGTTTGTTCTCGCTCCCACTGTTCTTTGGGTATTTTCCGGGGTTCTTAACATCTCCTGGTGTTTCGCCGGTTCCCTGGAACGCATGGCAGCATTTTACTATTTTCTCTATGTCCAAATCGATTCCTGACCAAAACAATGATGCCTAGAAATCCTCTTCGTAAACACTTTCCCTCAATGTCCCTCATGCATGAGTGTCATAATATGCTTCCTCAATGCGTGTGGGATAACCACACTGCAACTCTCTTCAGTTGTTAGCAGGTTCACTCCTATATGTACTGATAGCCTTGCCCACATCTAAGCCTATGGTGCCAGAGACCTGGTATTGCGATTTTCAGATGTCAAACCTCCTCTTACAAATCTACGCACCGTACTTAACTCTGGATGTGTTTCCATTGCCCCCACTATGCGTACCGCACGCAGCGGTGAACGTTAAAGATGCTGCTCCGTCTACAGATCGATGTTCTGTGTCAAAAGGGACATCTGGCCTACGTGGCAACCTGGATAGTGCGTCCGCTTTCGCATATTATCCCGTACTTCTGAAAATATTATATTTATAATTTTCCAGAAACAATGCCCACCGCCGGACATTCGTTGCTGTATAGTCTGGAATTCTTAGCTTTGGGTGAAAACGTGCAATTGGTGGTTTGTGATATGTGATTACAATGAACTTTGTTCCATAGATATTAGTTGAATTTCTTTTTCCAATGAATTATTGCCGGAGCTTCGTACTCAATTTGTGAGTAGTTTCCTTTATGCCTATTAAGTGTCTTTGACGCAAATTCTACTAGGAGCACGACCCTTGTTTTATCCTTTAATATAATACATCACCTACTCCATATTCCGAGGCGACTTCTGTAATGGTGGTTGTTCTACCTGGTTCGAAGTGAGTTAGCTGGACTGCGTCTCGCAGTTATTTCAAGCAGTAAAAAGCTTCGTCGCTTTCGCTGGTCCATGCAAACTTGGCATTTATCCTACGCAGTGCGTAGACTGGTACTGCTAACTGAGCGATGTTCTTTATAAACTTATAGTAGTTTACTATTCCCATAAAGGATTGTAATTTTTTAATATCTTGGGGTTTATAATCTCTTCAGACCAGTGGTCCACTGGCCTAGTATTTTCCACTGTCGGCCGAATTCCTTGCATATTCAAAATATGACCCAAATACGTTATTGCCGGTTGAAAAAAGTTTGAGTAATCGAAGTGGGTCTTTAATCCATGGTCTCTCAGTTTTGTCTCTAATTGTTACGAACGTTTCAAACGCTCTTATTCAATGCCCTGGAACAACAAAATCAACCAAATAGTTGGTACAGCACAGTATTTGCACCGTAATTTATTCCAAAACCGTTTAAAAATCGCCGCCGTGGATGCTATTCCGAAGGGGAGTTTATTGGACTTGAATAACCCAAGAGTGTTAATTACTGCCATTTCATGCGACTCCTTGTCCAAGGAGAGTTGGAGATATGCGTCCCTCAAATCTATCTTCATGGATTTCCTACCTTTGGGGTATTGGGTATTGGTCTATCAGCTGCGCGTTTACCGTGCTCGTAAAATCCCCCATAGCCTAATTTGCCCGTCCGCTTTCTTCAAAACCACGAAAGGGTGACTCATTTGTTCGAGTGAAAAGGTGAGAAGACCTCTTCGAGAACTGACCTCTTTATCTCTGCTTTCACCGGTTCCCTCAGAGCATTTGGCACACTGCGCACCTTAAATACCTGGGTACTGCAACACTCTTGAACGGTTAATGCGCCTCAAAGTTGTTCGCTTTCCCCAACGTGCCTTCGAAAACATCCTGGAATTTGTCCGCCAAATGGCTCTTAATGTTCGGTAAATGCTCCTCCTGCACTGTATGTACTTTAACCAGAATACTGATGTCTAGCAAAGATAATCCATTCAAAATCAAAATATTGGAAGCATCATAACGGATCACAACGATTATGTTGTTCTCTGTTAGTTTTTGTTGAGATTGGATCTTCACTCGCAGCTTGCCGTTAGTTTTTAATCTTCTTCCTGTGATATATAACATTTCCTGGGGGACTTCCAATCAGACTGGTGCTTGCCCAGGGTGTTTCTATCCTGTACTTCCTTATTATATTTAGCTTCTTTCGGCTTGATTTTCGGCGTCACCCGCTCCTATTTAACTCGCGTTAGTTCTGCTATTTGTATTTTCTCCGCAATCGTAACTTCTGTAGTGCTAGTAACTTTATGTATTGCTTTTATCCTCTCGACGTTAGCAATAGATGGATTGCTTAACTTGAGAAGCTCATATCGAATCTCCTCCGAAGGTGAGTTCCAGACTACCATGTCCCTAATTTGTTGTTTTGCATAAGATATTTCTTCTCACAATTGAAATGACACCGCTTTGCGAGGCCCCTTTATTCGGTGATCCATTGTCCGTACGTCTGTCCGTGCTTCATTCTACTTTGAAAAAACTTAAACCTGTCTACCATTACATGTGTCTCTTGCATACAATACTTATTAAGTTTAGCTATTAGTATCCGTTGTAACTTCCGCGTCTGGGACTAATTTCTTCAGAAGTTCTCCTTATCCGCAACTTGATAACAAAAGAAGAGTTGCTCTAGTCAATCAATACACGTGGCCCATTGTTCTTTCTTCTTGACGAACTGTGTAAAAGAAGAATATGCGGCCGTAGGTGTCGCTGCTGTTGACCTTGACCTATTTGTAAGCTCTTGAGTTTCCATGAAAAGTTGCTTTTATTGCATATCAAAAATCGACTGTATTGGTTCTGCCTTATGTCTCGTCACATATTCCAGGTCGTACGGTGTCGATTCGCAGATAATAGCGGGGGCTCTGGTTCTCAAACTCTGACTGGTGTCTGCCACTCCGTGCCCCGCTTACAGAGGCTTCGACGACTGGCTCGACGCCTCCGTCACCGGATGGGAACGCTGCAGGGGTTGCTCACCATTGGCCCGCTGTGAAGCGAGACGGCGGCCGCGATCACCAACTCTGCTGGGCACATATCGACATGCCGCGCTCCGTGTCTTATCGAAGAGGAAACGCGAGGTTGTCGTGAATAATATGGTGGTCCCGTGTGCACGAATAACGAGGGAATCACGTGACGGGTCGAATCCGATATAGGGCGTCGCCGGAAGAGAGAGAGACAGACGGTACTGATTGCTCGAACGGTCTGGACGGGTGTTAGACTACAGGTATATATACCAATACGATGTTGTTTAAATTCTTTCTCATTATAGGAGTTAAGAGAGTGGTGGTAGCGAGTGGAATTGGGAGGTGGAGTTGTGGAACATAAAGCTTCGGTGGGATAGCAGTCGCCAGGTTAGTTAGCCATATCTCAAATGTAAATTAATTAATTAATTTTTGGAAAAATTTTATGAGCCTTGAACAAACAAAAACAATATTGTACACACACAATGTTACATCATAATTCGTGAAATAATAGACATTATTGTTAACTGAGATGCAAATGTCTGCTTCTGTTGCAAGGATGGAGTGAAGTTCAGATACATTGTACAGTGCTATTGTTTATTACCCCTGACCTAGATAAACTATATTTTATATATAAGCCATTTCATTACAAACACAAAACTTCGAAAACATTGCGTGTTCTATCTTAGAGTAAACTTTATTTGGTGCCCCTGTTTGTTCAACGTACACTGTAATACTCTATCTAACAAATTAACAATATGCGTGGGAAAAAAGAAACGACTCTGATATGCATTTTTAGGTTCCTTCGGGAATTCGGCCGTTAACACACTATCTGATCTTAATTTTTATGTCATAGCATAAATCCATAATTGAATCGGGGCTCCGCCCATAAGCTCTCGGGAAGGTATGAATTTACATCCTTCTTTCTTTTTCCTTTTCTTTAAATTTACATCTTTCTTTCTTTGTTTTTTATACAATGTATTAGGCACCTTTTGTCTGTCTTTTCCTATGTATATGTTTAGACATATGGTAATTCAGCAGGGTTTTAGTGGTTATGGTCGAGTCATTTGGTGACTCCCACACCCGGGCAGTGCGTAACAGCATTTTCCCTACCTGTACAAAAATGTTAGGGCTCTAATGACCTCTATGTCGATGAGCCTTAAACCCCCAAGAATAAAATCTGTTGTTATTTGAATTTGTATGTCATTCAAATTATTTTGTAGTTTTATTTAATATTTTAAATTTCAGTTATTATGTTGATTTTAATTATTATTGCAATCCTATTTTTTGCAGTTTATTAATTTTTTTAAATTTAATTTATTACTGTAATTTGAATTATTATATTAATTCTAGTAATCTTTGTAATTTATTAAATTTCTAGTCTCAATAGATCCCGCAGACTAATGAGTGTCTGCTGCTGACACATGCTCACGAAAGATTACATCTGGATAAATTATAGACACTGCACTCTTTCCATAATATAAACAGTATGTATAAGTATAACTACCTCATATCCATCTACGATGGAATAACTTTTCCAACTCTTCATTAGTATTACCAATGAAGAAACTCTTAAAAGCGCATTCTCCATACATACGTACCTGTAGTTGTGAAGCGTGACACGTTTTTAGTACAAGAAATGTGAGACCTTTGATGATGCATGGTTGGCTGTATTCCACCTCCTTGTCAATATGAAACTGATAAGCAATCAGTTATCTCTACTTACTAATAAATAGTTTAAATAATAATAAAGTATTTAATCTATTTCGGACATCAAAATGGAACTTATTTGCCGATTGTTTGACGAGAAAATGAATTGGAAGTGTTGAAGTATTTCTTCCATCATCTAAATATGTATTTGAACTTCTACCTTTTTTTTTTTTTTTTCGAAAAGAACATGAACTTCTACCATTTGGATAACCAGTCATCTGGATCTTTGGGGGTCATATACATATTTAAAGAAATTAAGTTGTTAACAAAGTGCATAAAAATCAGCACACTATCAGTGTCATTCCATTATAATTGGAATCTTTTGTTACGATCCATCAGTCACGGGAAATAGTCAATCGATTTATTTGGGCTTAAATAAGTTGAAATAAATATTTTTAGGAAAGAAAAAAATATTTACCCTTCTTTAATGAAAATCACAATGTACGCAATTGATTTTAATAAAAAATTACGGTTTGCATAATGGATTTGAATATGATTTTCAAAATTATTTAAATGCACCAAAAATCAAATTCTGGATCTAGTTCCAATTGTTCCGACTAATTAGAGATTCATTACAGAAACAATCGCATGTAGTTGTATTATTGTTTGATAAATATGATGTATTGGGGAGTATCAGAAAATAGTTTCCTTCACCAAAAACCCGGAAAAAAATTAGAATCTGGAGCATGTAACCAATTTCTATAATGGTGCTACAAAATTACATGTATTAATGAGAGGAAAATATCGATATAAATAAACATGGATGACCATACATATATAGTCGAAATTTCTGAAACACGCGAAAGTTGCATACACGCGTTTCATGGACGTGAATTTACCTTATCGAATAATAGGCATACATACGCCTTTAAAAGAAGAAACTTTCAATAATGTACACAGTTTTTTCCAGGTACGTCAGTTGTTTGCGGATAAAACGGAATAATATTCACATTTCCAAGACATCAAAAAATAACAAGGAAACGAATTACGAACAAAATACCGGGGGCTCTAATGACCCAGATCTAAAATTCCAACTACAAAAAAAATCACCAATTGCACGTATAAAAATCATCTCCTTTACTCATGATTTCTTTGGAACGGAAATGATTTTTTGGGAAGGTGGGAACACCTTTATTCCAGACATTATATATTCTACCTTTCCCTTGTAGTAATATTTGTGAAGCGGCTGTGTTTTTAAAGGCTGAATCACTTAATTTATAACACATGAATTAGAAGGAGCAGTTTGGTTCACCAACAAACACCCCTTACGCAAGTATTCATCGTCCTGTAATGCTAAAAACGTTTGCCGAAAAGGGCAATATTATTAAGGAATCGTGATGTATTATTCACTTCCCAAAAATATAAAAGACTTAATTCTAAGGAATGTCTTCAAATAATTGGTTATAAGCTTCCTTCTGTGTCATTACTTCCAATATCAAAGAAGTTAATATGAGTTCAAAATTCACCCCTACCCCCCAAAAATGTTTATAAGACTTGTTGTTGTTGAGTGAATTTCATTCCTCTCACATATTATGTTACAATTGATGTAGTAATCTAAATACTGATAACACAACTTTCTTCGTTGCTGCTATTTTTTTACCTTAATAATAGTTCATTGTCATCTGTACGCAACCCTGGAGTAGAACGCAACTTTTGCAAACCCTAATCCCATCCTGGCACAAATTTTTCTCTGATTTCCCTTCTGGTAGACGCGGAACATGCTCTGTATCGCTAAGTAGTTAGAAAACGCTCCCCTACGTAACGGCTATGCATGAATAAAATGCTACGGACAACGCACACAAAAAATCGACCATCTAATTAAAGCAAATGCACAATCCTGTCTTAGAGAAGTGACCATTCCTTTACAATCACCAAATCTCGAAAACATTACTGATTTTTGTGCTTGCCACACTCCAACGAGAATTCCAGATGACGTTCCTGGGGCGAATGTACTGTTCGGTACAATGGAAATGAAATATGCCAATGACTATTGGAGAGCCCGAGCTTAACAACCATCTTCTATAGGAAACATCATACAAACGAAGAAATGCTAGAGTTACAACTCCGTCCCTTACTACCGATTCCACAAATAAGAGCCTCGCATCGAGTGACAGCTGGCACGACACGACCTACGAAATTTGTAAATGGTAAAGACAGCTATTATAAGAAATTCACACTTAAGCACACTGAAAACTGCATTTTCGAAATTCATTTTTTAAACTCCCGTAAATTAAGGAGTTTATTTCACTGGCTTCACTATAAAAGTGAACATATAAGAGGCGAAAAATGCGTAAATAATACCAGTTGTCGTAGCTAATAATACCTGTCCCAACTACCTACTAGCTCTACCTAGTGTGCCGTAAAACCAGAATGTGAATTAATTCTTCCCCTTGAAGATAATATCAAGATAGATAAACTGACAAACAAACATGACACCTGTTGGTACCATAGATTCTGGGTGTAATATGGACTTTCTTTTCGGAAGGAGAGGGCCGTCCATTTTGCTGACCGTATTCCTGAAATATAGCAGACTGTATTCGGAGCAATCTGTCACACTTTTTATTGGAGGGAGGATGGATTTCGGGGAATAAGATCTCGCGAGTGTTCGAATCGTATGTTTCCACGTCTCGCACTTTTTACCACATACCAAGAGCGTACAGAGTGGTATCTGACAGATCAGCTACCACGAATGGCCTGGTACAAATCAGGAGAAGCCCTAGTGGCGTACGTAGCTATTCTGAATTTCAAATCGATATTCTGAATTGTGTATAGGGGCGAGAAATCAATCGAACCATCTAATACTTAATTCCATCAAATATTTCCTTCAGGATATCTGGATCACAGAAACTGGAAATACTGAAAAAAAGAGTCTCATGCGATAATTCGAATGCTTTGCGGATTTATGGCTTAAATAACCTTAACGTATTCTCAAACTTGGAATTTGCGAGATCCCCCCATTCTAAAAATTGTCATTTTTGTTGAATGGCAGAGAAACAAGGGTTGAGATTTCTAGGTGTCTGTTATTGGTAAGGAGTACAAGCGCTGTGGGATGATCCGAACACGAGTTACGGCGTCTAAATCGTAGGTTATAGGAAACCATGAAGCACGTGTTTTGCTTGACAAAAGGATTGTGTCCATAGAAGTTAAAATCGAAGGAGTGTAAAACTAGCGACCTGTCGAATCTAACGAAACTTTAAATGGATGTCGCTGAAGTTCCTTATCTCTACTCAGCCGCCGGTCGGCATGTCTAAGGAACCCCGCACGTCCCGCGCAGCTGAAGCACCTGTGTACCTTTGGATCCCTGTTTAGCCTCGGTGGGTAGGACGGAGCAATCATGAGTTCAGAAGAGTTGGACGTAAGCCTACGGTCGGCGTAGATCATGGTAGTTGTAGCAAATACACTTGCAAGACCCAAGAGGGGTGAGCAGAGATGCTATTCGTGTTAACTGCCGTTGGAAATTAATTAGTTAATTCTAAACCCTAACAGAAGTTTTAAATTGCTGACAATTCTTCCCAATGTAATGTATAGTTTGTAATAATTACATGGCACTACCGTAAGAGGCTTGTTATCTTATATACTGGAATTTCTCAAAAAGTAACTTGAGCAGAACGTTTCTTATCAGAGACGTATAAACAGTATACATTTCGGAGACTTCCCGCGAAAGTTGCTACCGTTAAAGAACACTAAGCCAAGAAACTAATACTTCAGAATTTTTGCTCGCGCGTCAGTATCGAAAAGGAATATATTGAAGTCAGCTTCAATGTCTCATAACCCAAATTCTTGAGGATGAAGAAGCTAGTATAATCCGTCAGTAGCTACTACATCCCTTCTGAATTTACAAGGTCTGGAGGGGTGACCTGGGACATAGTGAATACATCGAGATGACGAATTCCTTATGTCTCCGGTAAAATTTGGGGGTTTTCCTCATACCTCCACGTCCAGACTGATTCCCTGGCCAACTCAACCTACTATAAACTGAGTAACTGGTCCATACCGAGGTGGAAACGGTCGAAGCGAAATTTCTCCTTCTAATTCCGAAAGATCGTAAATTGCTGAGCTCAGACCTCCTCCATTCCCGCGTGCACCATAGAGCACGTTAGGGGACCATTTGACTTCAAAATTCACACGCTATGTAGAAATACATTCAGAATAGTAAAGAACGACACCATCTGGGTGATTCAAACAAATGCCATGAATAGAAAACAAAGTGGCAAAAGAAATCGTAAGGCCCCACTCACGCAGATAAAGTGAAAAGAGGACACTCCGGTAAGCCTTCATAAACATTCGGTGGAAAGTGCAAAAAGTCCTACAATGGAGGTACCTAGAAAAAAAATCGATAGGACATACGTTGCAAAATTTTACATTTTAAAAATGTGAATATGTAACTCATAAATTCACTCATTTCAAATAAGCGTTTGTGCTACCTGTGAATACTTGTGGATATTTCGATTTCTTCCTCGTTGCGGTCAACTAAGAAACCACACTACCAAGCGCTCTTGAGGCTCTGTTCTATGTCGGTTTACTCATCAGACAGTCAAGAAATACATTGGAGATACCACCGTCTAGACTAAATCCATTCTATCTCCAGGATTGTTCATAGAGGGAAAAGCAAACTACTACCTTGCCAACATTTTTAATATTAAACATCCTTCGTCAGTTACATATTACAGTATTGTCACAACCCCCGATGAAGGATGTATTGGTAAACCGAAACGTGGCCAAGTTAGTACACAATTTTTCAACATGACACATCCTCAAGATAGAATGGAATTAAACTAAAGGGGTCCAGAAATGTATTTGAAACCGTCTAGATTTAAACCAAATTGCCTTGTTCAGCCTTAAGAGGTTAATTCATTTTATTATGCTATAATACTGCACCTCAACCAACGCACAGTGATCCAATTATCTCTACACTGACTACCTGCTTATCCCCTTCTTTAATGCAAGTCTTACATGACGTGTTTGATTACTAATTGTGGAAGTGTTTTACAGTCAATAACGACTGAAAGGCCAAACCAATAGGAGTTGCAACAAAAAGCAACCAATTAAGATGTAGTGTCTACTGACCCGAAAGAACTTTAATTCATAAAAGATATCACATCAAATATTCGCAAAATTTGTTTAAGGAAAAAACTCAATTTTCTAGAAAAATTATTTAAAGGAAAAAAATATATTTCTTTATAACTTCCTAGAAATAGAGTTAAACATTATTATTTAACATATCTAGATCCATGATCTTATCTTATCTGAGTTGACCAAAAATGACCCACCATTATTCCATTTCAAATAATAGTTAACGAGACTTCAAGGAAATCGAAAAGTTTTATAACAAAGTGGACAAACAGAGTTTATAAAAATATTCATTAATTTTCAATGCAAATATCATATTTCTTACAACAAACTTAATATCCGAACAAAGTTAAGCAATTTAAAATACTCAAAATTTTTATCCTCATGGATAGCTCCAACGATAAACGCACTCAACGTTATAAAGTTATTATAAATTGTTTATGCAAATGCCTAATCGAGTGATATGTCAATCTACAAAATAACTGGGATTCTCTATATAACATTTCTCATTAATGATCAAACATAGTTTTCAGTGATATACATACATAATGAGAACAAAATATGTTGGACTATGAGAAGCTTCTTTATAGCTCTGAAAACCACAGTAGCTCACGGTTTTGATATCAAACTACTTAGAAAGTAAATTAAAACAAACAAAGATTCAAAATACCAAATACTTCGCATTCTTATATTTAAGAAGCAACTAAAATAGATCAATTGTGTTTGCATCAATTAGTTACAATATTAGAAAAAAAACAGAGCTATATGATACAAATTCTACGAATTCTTCCAATGACAAATATCTCTCGAAAAGATAATGAAACAAAATTGTTTCTTTATCTGCCACAAAATGAATGGCATCTTCTAAATTTATTTATTTTGATTGCTATTTAATTTCAATACAGCTAATTCAATTCCATAATACTTAGTTCCATGAGTTATAGAGTTTAACTTGCTGAATAGCTTTTTAATTTTTCCATTTTCAGAATTAGGTATTGGACATCTACCAAGGAACACATGAATTAAAGGTGTTTCTACGAAGCAACTGCCAAGTAATATTACATTATACGCAAGAAAGTAAAGCATGAAACATCTCAAAATATTAAAAACACTTAAAAAATTAAAATAACAAAACACTAAAAACTAAAAACGTTACAGAACACAAATAGAAAAGCATGTTCTTCATGTTGAGCTGCCTACCTTGGAAAGTTTCGCAGGGAAGCCCTCATTGCACGCAGCGAGTCCATGAGTGAAGCAACTCTCCTCGAAGACCCGCTGAGGGAAGACAGCAAGACTCGGTTTACGCGGCGCGTCCAGCATTTCACACTGGACTGGTATTGAAAAGGCAATACATTTGTCCACTGCATTTATCATTGTCCGCAAAAAGTACACTGTCTCAACTACTTATACGGCAGGTACAAGCTCAGACAACACTGCACTGGAAAGAGTTTTCAACTTTGATTCGTTGAGTCTTCGCTTAAAATTTAAATTTCATATGTCGAGTGTCTGCTCAAACACAGTCATTTACAACTCAAGCGACTTTTCGAAAATGAGTAAGACATTGTAACTGAATCATTTGAATTACTAGGAAATGTTACCTTTAGAAATGGAACATTTTGTGACCATCAGACAAGGGAAATTTACTTTGTTCCCAACTCAAAATAAAAAGTAAAATTGAAATTAAGAAAATGTAATGTACATTAAATTTTCATCAGCTATCATAAACACGAAGTTTGAAGTGTTTTTTAACAGGAAAAACTATTCAACCTGACTGAATGTGATTATCATATTAAACAAGTTCTTCAATGAAAGGAAAGAGAAACGCTTTTTGAGAAGTCGAAATAACTATTTGAACAGACACTCCTCATTTACAAACTTGAATAAAATGTCTGACAAGTCACGTACGAAATTCGTGATTACAACAGTTCTTTGCCAATAAAAAATAACATATGGGACCTTTTGATGCTTAAGATTTCTGAGAGTTGCAATCATGGGTACCAGAATAGATTTTGTGTGGATGGAGACTCACCATTGAAAATATAAAGTGCCACAATTAGCTTACTGCAAAATTGAACATTATAATTAGGTGTTCAGTTAACACACGAGTCTCAGAGATTAAATTGTGAATTTACACAACTCATTGTAGAAGACAAAATTCTTTCGCAATACATGCTAAAGGAAGGATTTGAAGCATGCCGTATCTATCACATGACTCAAAAAAAAAATTTCTTACTCTCACCAAATAAAATAGTATCTATTCCATAATAATGTCACAGAAATGGTGCACAAAATCATTCGCATATTTAGAACAATATAAAAAACAAAAATGAATGAATACAAGTGATTAATTCAAACAACAAAAACAGACAATATGGACCTCTTTGCGAGTTCCTTTATATTTTTTTGTGACATTTCTGAATTTCCGGGAGGCGCTGAATACTATTTTTAGCCACTTTCTGGTACCCATGTTTGTAGAATAAAGTAGTGCCAAGTTGTACCTTCAATTGAAACATATCTTACACATAGAGAGAAACGTAATAATCCATACCATAATCTCTCAACTATACTTGTATGTAATCCAGAAAAAATATACTTATGATACAATGAGAGAAACAATCCTATTCATTATAATTAAAACTACAATGAAGTTCATTAACAGGTATCAAATAGAAAACCTACAACACTCTCTCTCATTCCTCTTTTTTCCTTGCAGAATTTTGACTCTCATTTTCGTATCCCCCTAAACTTCTTGTAGATTCATATTTATGCCATATCCTGTCACATCCGATTTTTCCCTAATAATGATTTGCAACACTAGATAACTGCGAAATGAAATGATTATTTGATAATATCAGACCTAATCGAGCAGGAGAAATCAAGTAAGATGTAGACTTAATTCTAAATCTAAAACTATTGTTGTAAATGAAGAAATCTCCGCACAAGTGCTTCAGCTGAAATAAAACAAAATTTAGATTTTATTCATTACTTATACAAGAAACACACAAAAGGATTACATTTTATGATACTAAATATAGTCTAAATCTATTGTTATGTACTATAACATATACTTCAAGACTTTTAGTATTATTGTCTTCCTTCATAAAGCATTAAGTAATATAAATATTTTTGGGTCTCACTCATGAGCAACTCAATACAAAATTAACCATCGGTTTAAAACAGTTGTAGAAAATCACAAAACTTTTCATTCACTTGAATCACTTCTTTCCTTTTTAACGTGTCGTTGTTAATAATTAAGATATTTGAAGTGTCCTATCTTATGAAGTGAATGTCTTCACATAATGGTTGAACAAAGTGCCATATTTCATAAGATTCTGTTTGGGAAGGTGGAACAGGCACCGCACGAACATCATTTCGTTTATACAAGTATATTGGACTACCGCGTTACGTTCATAATTCATTCATGAGGCGGAAACATATTTAATCAATCAATGGTAAGATATTGTTTCTTCAAGAACATTTTGGGGTTAACATTTTGAATTTTTACAAATGTCAGTACGTAGAAAATATCCTCAGTTACACCACCGAAATAAATAATATGATGTAAACCGTTTGCTTTCACATTTCATCTGAAATTTATATCCTTCCGATTACATTTTATACCAATATTTTATTAGACTTTTAAATAAAACACATCATCACTTTCAAACTATTCGCTTATCACAACACACTTAAAATCAAAACGTTTCTAGCATGTTCATAGTCTTCTTCAGGCACACAAAACTTGTAAACACTTAAAAAGCATAGAAAAATTACATCAAAAACAATTGTGCAAAGTGTTATCACCACAAATTACATCTGTACTTTCACAAGAATAACTGATGCGTCTTCCCTTCCTCATGGGAGGACAAGCTTATCTGAAGTTTCAAATTTTTGTGAGGAGGAGGTATCAAGGGACTATCAAGCGATGTAACAGGGAGTAATAGTTGACTAATTCAAGGCTAAAATGCACCGCGGTAGCTAAATATTTAATTTTAATAATAGTGTTAATGTTAATAATAATGTAATTTAGATTATATTTAATGTCCTGTTTGACACGTTAGAAAATCAAGACATGTTTATCGAAGATATTAAAAAATGGTCTCCTTGTACACAATTCATCAACTGTTTCCAACTGTTAATCGGGAGAAAATGTCATACATCTTATTGGATATATCTGAAGATAAGGAATGAATAATAAGTTACTTAAGAAATGGTTATTAGAAGTTAACAAAATAATTACCTTATTCATTCATTAGTATTCATATTTTGAGGATTTAAACAATGAAGAATCAAGTTTGGAAGACTCGAGATACACCAAGGAGCTGAAATAAAGCAGAATAACTCCGTGAAGTTTCGAACAATTTCCTATAAGAAAGAAAGACTAAATTTGCGTTTATTAGCTTCCATTGCAATGTAGGTTAGTTTTAAAGTAATTAAGTAGAAAATATTTTAACTTAAAACTTTAAGGTAATTAATAGAGAGATGAATTAATCAATAATTGGTTCCGCAACATAACAAACATACATTCAATTAACATTTCATCTTCTTTTCCTCAATGGAGGACAAATCATAACTGAAACTTCAAAATTTTGGAAGAAGGAGATATCGAGGGACTTTGGGGCAGAAATGACAATATTTCAAACACATTTTAAAAAGGATTGGTAGATGCATCTCCGAATTTTTCAGTGTCAGACTAATAATATCGTTAGATTTTATAAAAATTATTTCTAATATTGTTCTCGTTTTGTATCATGATATGGTGAATGATGTCGTAAAAATAAATAGTTTATCCGAGGCAATTGACCAATATACAGAATTAGTTATGACATTTATAAAAAGAAATACGTGCTAACTTTGAAAATGCTGATGGAGAAAGAAGTAAAAGTACGAAGAACAAGATTTACATAACAGAGTCCAATTGAGCACGTTGCTCTGCTGTTCCAACAAACCGAAGGCTGATGTACCATATAGAGTCATACTATTAACCCACCATACTATTTATTTTCAAAATCTATTCCTAATATTTCCCAATTAAAACGCCCGAATTTGATAATAAAAACTGTTGAGATTTCATGACAAAGACAGAGATACTTAGTAATACTAAGGCTCTATGAAGAAGCTCTTTATTTTAAATTTTAACTTAAAATTTACACCTGAACTTGAATCAAGAAACTCAATTAACTTCCTAGATGTAACTAACATAAAAAATTGAACAATTTGTAAAATTGGTATCAAAAACCTATATTCTCGGAACAAGTTTTAAATTACAGGTCATACAACACCAAAAATAGCCATAGTATACCTGTCTCTTATACACATCTAGATGTGTATAAGAGACAGGTTTTAAAGTAATTAGAATAATAATAAATAAAACAATT
>NNCF01134561.1:21270-45117 GCA_002313205.1 Laupala kohalensis
AGAAAATGGTTTATTTCCGTACTTTGGAAAAATCATGACAAAACTCGAATGCGATTAAAGTTGCACGTCGAACTAAAACACTCAATGTTTAAGCAGCTGCTAATAAATATTTTAAAAATTAGAATTTCAGTTATTGATGCCCTCTAAAAGTGGTGCTATTCTCGTCACAGCTGTTTTAGTATGGTTTGCAATAAGTAGTCAGAATGCGCGAAGGAAAAATCTTCCAAGAACCGAATACGCAAAGCGGCTCAGATGTGATGGCCTTGGCACTGACGCTTGAAAATTCATTTTTCATATGGACAACTTTTGTTTGGAGCAAAGTGTCTTAAATAAACTTTGTAACAAAATTAGATTCATTAAGAAAGTCTCATTAGCACAAAGGAAAAGTATGTATATATTCAGGTTGGAACCATGAACCCAAAAAAGAAATCAAAAGAAAATATTGCTTTAATTTCAACATGAAATAATTATAATTTCCCAATCACGTTCACCATTACTATACATTCCGAAACATATTACATATAATGAGATACTAATTCCAGTCTATAAATCAGACCATCTTAATATTCTACTCAAAGATATTATTCCATCATTCGATTACTTATATGAAAGTGAACCATGATTTCTGAATATAAATTTCACAAAATGCAAATAACTGTCTACTCAGAAGAGCCTTGAGCTTAGATGAAATTTCATTAAACAATTGTCAAATATTGAAATAAAACTAAATACATTTCACTCAATTAAACCAGCTCTTTAAAATATTTAAAAATGAAATTCACTGAAACTGAAATAAGTTCTGGAAACAATAAGAAGTCAAACATGCAATTAAAATAAAGTGATCAGTACCTTAAGTAGTATGACTAGACGTTTATCCAACAGAAGCTAACGAGGTTTTTATCGGCCGCAGTACTAAAAAGTTATTTGCATTAAAAAAACGACTATTGCAGACTTGTAGCTGTTGACAGAAGCATCAATTAGTACTCCATCGGGCGGCTGTTGAAGAAGAGAAAAAAATAGACATTACTAACTTATGTTAGTATTTGATTCTAAGATGATCACATTCTTAATGAGGCCACCAAACAATTTTATTGCACAGATCTGGTGCTAGCATGTGTTATAGTCTTTCACAAATCACAGCCAAAATTACACACCTAAGTATTGGGTGAAACAGAAGACTAAATATACCAGGATAACTAAAAAGGTGTTAAAATTAATATCCTGTGTGACAAGTTAGAATATCAGAACATATTTATCAAAGATATTATCAAAATATCTCGTAGCACACAACTTGTTAACTGTCTTCAGGCAGAAAATGTCATACATCTTTTATGACATACTTGAAGGTAAGTAATGATGAATATGTAAATAAACTGTGGAAGTAGGTTAAAGAACATAATGGTTATGTTATTTATATAAAGAAATACGTGCTAACTTTGTAAATCCTGATGGAGAAAGAAGTAAAAGTACGAAGAACAAGATTTACATAACAGAGTCCAATTGAGCAAGTTGCTCTGCTGTTCCAACAAACCGAAGGCTGATATACAATATAGAGTCATACTATTAACCCACAATACTATTTATTTTCAAAATCTATTCCTAATATTTCCCTATTAAAACGCCCGAATTTGATAATAAAAACTGTTGAGATTTCATGACATAGGGACTTAGTAAAACTAAGTCCCTATGAAGGAGCTCTATATTTTAAGTTTTGACTTAAAATTTACACCTGAACTAGAATCAAGAAACTCAATTTACTTCCTAGAGATAACTAACATAAAAAATGGAACAATTTGTAAAAATGGTATCAAAAACCTATATTCTCGGAACAAGTTTTAAATTACAGGTCATACAACACCAAAAATAGCCATAGTATACATCTTGATTGACGAAGCAATAAATTTATGTGAGTGAACATATTAAAATAGTTGACAATATATTAAAATCAAATTCACAAAATCAAACTTAGCAAAATATTTTTCCTTTTATCACAAAAACATTAATGGAATCGATACAAACGAATGTAAAGATGATATTGAGTGTAAGATAAAAGTACATTATTTCTGGAAAATTTACAAACTTCACACTGAAATGATAAGAAATTAGAGAAAAAAGTTTACATATTGTGAATGTTCGTAATAATGAACTAAATATACAATCCAAACATGATTTGGTTCACTAAATAAAATACAAAGTATTGCAATACATTGTTCATAGTTCAGACAAGGATGTTATTCAAAACTACAATAAATGAACACAAGAAAAGTATTAAGACAAAATATCACAATGTTGTTTCTGGACACAGAGTAAACAATAGTCATGACTTCGTGTGGAACAATGTTAAAATTAAAAAAGAAGAGACGATCTCCTAAAGGAGAGTAAGCCAGAAATCGCTTATGTAAAAGCGAACAATAATTGTATTAATGACAGTTGGACACCGAAAAATTCAGATACATGTCTACCATCACCTTTCTAAATGTGTTTTAAATGCAGCCGTCATAGCCCCAAAATACGGTGCTTCCATCATCTTCCAAAATTTTAATATTTAAATTCTGACTTGTCCTTCCTTGAAGAATTATATATATTTACACTTTAAAAAAATATCACTTCGCAAAACTGATGTCCGTTTTTATTTCAATATAGGATATAGCATATTGCTTTTAATTTTCTACACAAAATCACACACACTATATGTTTTTCCGCACAACTCCACAGACGTTAAATCAAATTGATCGTATTAGATTCATAGCTAAATAACTTAATCGATCACCTTAATCGTTAATGAATCGTTCTATCTGAAATGCATTATCTAACTGTAAATTGGTCTGTAACACAAAATTGAAAGATAACCTATCACGACAATTTATTACTTGAAAAACTGAATGTATTTAAGGACTACACCGCTGAGCATTATGAATTCTCGGTGAATAATATTTCACTTTGAAGCACTTGAAAAATAATTGAAAATTCTGTTCTGGTGGGTTAAACTACATAGAATGGACCCTTAGAAATACTGAAAAGTTCTTTTTTAATTTTCTAATAAATCTTAATGCGGCTTGACACTAGAAGCAAACACAGTTGACAAAAATATATTAAACCACTCTCATTAAAATTACCGAAGTATCTCATAAACTTCCTACTTACTTCACAGATATGGTTGCATCAAGTATTTCAAAACGGCGATCATGGAGAAGGCAGATCTTGCAAGAAGGCACGCCAAAAAGGTTAATATGTAAGAATCATATTGCAGGACCTATTACAACTTCACAGGTATTCGTTCTTGCCATTCGATGAAAATGAAGAAATCTGCAAGATATTTCCGTTGCAGTCGGAAACCTGTCCTGAAAATAAATAAAATAACAAGACTTATCCTTCAAGTAATACAAGTAGTAATGTCGCCAAAGTAATATTTCAATGAGATAGTACATTATATCAATCCCATACGGGGCGTGCGGAGGTAAAAGTTTGCAGTCATTAAACTGAAGATAGCTTTAAGTAATTGATAAAATGCAATCATTTGCATTAGCAACCTCCTTGAGAACGCAGAAAACCTCACTTCAAGAATTGCACGCTCTAGTACTCGTTCATCTACATCACACAATTATCCTGAATGCAACTTATTTAATGAAACAGACAGGTGTTTATTAGCTGGTTACTTGAAGAATATAAAATGCATAGACGATCCACATGGTAAAGGACTCACTAACACTTCTCGGAAGGACGAGCTCACTGCTAGAACTGGCATCCAAATCTAAGGTTTTGCCTGATGAAAACGATACTTAGCCATCAAAATTAAAAATAAACTGTGGAAGTAGGTTAATGAACATAATGCACCCGGAGCTCATATTTCCATTCAAGAACGTAGGAAACCAACTTGGACATCCGAGATTCTGTAATGCCGATATACGCCACAGCAATGTAAGAATGCTACTCACGTTCGCACGCAGTCGAAGTTGGATGCTGATGTCTCCAATCCGAGAAACAACATTTTCACAAATATTTGCAGCACTCTTCGTTCGACAACTTCGAGAAATGGCGCACCTCGTCATCGTACGGAGCGTTAGTACAGAAAATGGCCGCGCGAGAGCGCGCCCGGATTAGACGGACGTACGTCACACCACATTCACTACGCAGTTCAGTGCAGCTCCCAATACTTGGGTTCATATTCAAAATTAAGAAGAAAAATCACGGTATATAAAATACAAACATATATTTTACATTATTGGACTATGTTATTAGTCCTCTATCCTCAAACAAAGTGATTTCCTCATCCCTCGAATTCTCACAAAATACTCCCCAGAAGCAAATCAGTTCAACAAAATGGACCACTTTCCCAAGTAGTTCAGAATACCACCAATTTGCTTGACCGACCATGATGTGTACTAAATGTAAATAGAAAAAATTGTATGCTAATGATAACATATATTTCAGATCTGAGAGAATAATTTATTACTTGAAGCGTATAATAAATTGAAGCATGTTATAAATTTGACCATTTTTAGTGAAAAATGTTAATGAAAATAATTGTGGAGATGAATTATGAGAAAATGGTTTATTTCCGTACTTTGGAAAAATCATGACAAAACTCGAATGCGATTAAAGTTGCACGTCGAACTAAAACACTCAATGTTTAAGCAGCTGCTAATAAATATTTTAAAAATTAGAATTTCAGTTATTGATGCCCTCTAAAAGTGGTGCTATTCTCGTCACAGCTGTTTTAGTATGGTTTGCAATAAGTAGTCAGAATGCGCGAAGGAAAAATCTTCCAAGAACCGAATACGCAAAGCGGCTCAGATGTGATGGCCTTGGCACTGACGCTTGAAAATTCATTTTTCATATGGACAACTTTTGTTTGGAGCAAAGTGTCTTAAATAAACTTTGTAACAAAATTAGATGCATTAAGAAAGTCTCATTAGCACAAAGGAAAAGTATGTATATATTCAGGTTGGAACCATGAACCCAAAAAAGAAATCAAAAGAAAATATTGCTTTAATTTCAACATGAAATAATTATAATTTCCCAATCACGTTCACCATTACTATACATTCCGAAACATATTACATATAATGAGATACTAATTCCAGTCTATAAATCAGACCATCTTAATATTCTACTCAAAGATATTATTCCATCATTCGATTACTTATATGAAAGTGAACCATGATTTCTGAATATAAATTTCACAAAATGCAAATAACTGTCTACTCAGAAGAGCCTTGAGCTTAGTTGAAATTTCATTAAACAATTGTCAAATATTGAAATAAAACTAAATACATTTCACTCAATTAAACCAGCTCTTTAAAATATTTAAAAATGAAATTCACTGAAACTGAAATAAGTTCTGGAAACAATAAGAAGTCAAACATGCAATTAAAATAAAGTGATCAGTACCTTAAGTAGTATGACTAGACGTTTATCCAACAGAAGCTAACGAGGTTTTTATCGGCCGCAGTACTAAAAAGTTATTTGCATTAAAAAAACGACTATTGCAGACTTGTAGCTGTTGACAGAAGCATCAATTAGTACTCCATCGGGCGGCTGTTGAAGAAGAGAAAAAAATAGACATTACTAACTTATGTTAGTATTTGATTCTAAGATGATCACATTCTTAATGAGGCCACCAAACAATTTTATTGCACAGATCTGGTGCTAGCATGTGTTATAGTCTTTCACAAATCACAGCCAAAATTACACACCTAAGTATTGGGTGAAACAGAAGACTAAATATACCAGGATAACTAAAAAGGTGTTAAATTTAATATCCTGTGTGACAAGTTAGAATATCAGAACATATTTATCAAAGATATTATCAAAATATCTCGTAGCACACAACTTGTTAACTGTCTTCAGGCAGAAAATGTCATACATCTTTTATGACATACTTGAAGATAAGTAGTGAATAATATGTTACCGAACTAATAGTTATTGGAAGTAGACAGGAAATAATTTCCTAATTCATTCCTTAGTATTCATATCTTGAGGATTTCTACAATAAAAACTAAAGTTGGAAAGACTCGAGATACACCAAGAAGCTGAAATAAAACAAAATAACTAGTTTGAATTATAAATAGACAACTATAAGGAAAAAAATAACCCTGCATTTATTAGCACCCAATAAAATAAGGGTCAGTAGAAAAATTACTAAAAAGAAAAGATTTCATCTTAAACGATTTAGCTACTGAAAAGAGGTACGGTTGTATCAATAATTGGTTCTGCAACGTCACAAACATCACAAATGGAATAAACATTTCTTCTCTAATCTCAAGATATTCTTGCTAAAGTACATTTATATTTTTGTTGCAGTTCAGTAATATTGCAATGATACTTTATCTCATGAAGGAATCAACGATTGTATTCAAGAATAATTCTTAATGCAATTTGTAATAGCACAAGTCTATTTTTTTCTGCTCAACAACATGATTCTTCATTGGATTTCATGTAGTGTTTAATCGAGGGATACTACTTACATTTTAGATTCTGTTGCACGTAATCTTCAATATTTGTTTTCTGTAGTATATATCAGCGATTTAGAATACAACGATTCGAACGCTGTTTTTGTCACTGTGTAAAACATGAAATAAATTCACGCAACATTCCGGACACAACGTACTTCTAAGCAGCGGCCATTACAGGTCTGAAAGCAAGCAGAAAACGTTAATTTCATTGGTAGACGTAGACTACACCCTCATTGGTCCACGTAATGAGACTTCGCGGGGATGGACCATTAGCGAATAGCGTACAGAAATCAAATGAAATGTCGATGTTGATTGAACACTATATGTCACGTGACATGTTTTTACCAGCATCTGCTGCCCCAAAAATGTAGTTATTAATATAAACTTTTATTATATTCTGCAATTTGCGTGTCTCCTGTGAAAATATTTTTTTGGTAAAAATCAGTGTCCATACATTACAAATTGCAAATCTTATGTAATGGAAACAAGCTTTCCATAATGAAACAAAATGATATAATTTTCCACAATTTTAAGTAATATGTTTTATTTCAAAACAGACAGTTTAGGGAAGCATTCATCACTTTTCTACAACAATAAACAAAGGAAATATACAGGAAATCCAACAACAAAATTCAATATACAATTTCAATATAAATAAACCTAACTGAATTGTTGGCAATGTATGTAACCTACACATTACTCTTCAAAACTTTTTATCCACAAAAAATGTTAGAAAACTATTTAATTTCTTTTTTCACTGGCATTACTTCCTTGGGAATTTTTTCCCTGTATCCTTTTTAATTTTAATACTATTAGGAACATGGCGGGTCAGTCAATATTATACCACAAGCACTCAGTTCATGAGCAACATATTAGTAATTGTGGAGAGTCGTTTTACTTATTCACTCTTAATGAGTTTATTAAAACACGTATCGACTCGTTAAAACCTTACGGATGAGTGCTGTTTAAGATAAATTTTAAGCAGATTTATTTGGGTGACAAAATTGCATCCTGCGGATTGTGTACCCATATTTCTGGTAAAGAACGAGCTCTTTANCACAAAATTGCATCCTGCGGATTGTAAACCCATATTTCTGGTAAAGAACGAGCTCTTTAATGACACATACACTCCCACACAATGTTTTCATTTCGATTGCAACAGATACAATTAATATAGATGAAATTGAAAGAAATTCCCCGTAATACGGGGAAGAACAATCATGGAAAATTATTGTCCGGTTTGGAAACAAGAAGTTGTAATATGATTAACACATACGAATTTGAGCTTTTCGTATTCGCTGTATATTTGCTGCAGCAATGAACGTACCTGTGTTTGCGAATAGTTGAAGCAGAATTATTCACTTCTAATCAGAGAAACAGATTTCACTGTGGTTCCCGAATCCACACGAACTCACTTGTACATCATTTCTAACGGAAATGGCGAATCACGTGACTATCAAGGAACTGTGTTGCAGTGAACCGCCGCATGAGAGCGCGCTATAGAAATATGGAAGTGCTTCGACAAACAAATGACATGCTCATGTTCAAATATTTGAGTTCGCACGAGAGAGATTATAGTTATACGCAGAACTACCTAAAACGAACACGAATATTCTACTCTCTGTTTCTAAGGACTTTTCTTCAGTATCAGAGAAAAGCGATCGCAAATCAATTGCCATGATAAAGCTGCAGAAATTGACTGTTAAATGCACACGAAGAAAAGTTGAAAATACAAAGGAATTCTGGTCGTTTTTTTGTTGTGAATTGTTCTCCTCTTGTAAACTGATGTGTTCATAGACATTTTTAAGATAGTTATAATGAGACACATTAAACTAAGTTTCGTGATATAAATTATCAATTTCTTATTACCTTGGATTTATACATTCTGCGTCACGAGAATCTAAATCTGCTATTTGAAAATTGAGAAAAATTTCTTTTGACCCACGAACTCGTTTGGTTGGATTTCTTTTTCAATATATGCTCATTTAAATGCAATATTATTATATCTTTGTTTCAAGTTAATAAAAATACCGCTGCAATAAATTAAGATATTGTTTAAGAATTAAAGATAAACGTCGAGGAAAGTTATTATGAATAACTAACAAAATTCCTATTAAAATTGAATAAGTTAAGCAATTATTCGAAGATGTTTATAACACTCTCATATGAACGTGTTATGAATGTTTCCGTTTGCGATCTTGGAAGCGGCGTAGGGGAGATTCCAGAAATCGAAAGCCAACACGGAGACAGGGAACTCGTGCAGTCACAACGGAAAGTGGTCATCGAAAAATTTAAACCGAGGGACTCTTTGGCAGAAGCGTACATAGGCGAACGAAAAATTGAACTTAAATATACTACCCATTCTTACAAAAACATAATAAATAATAGCTGATCTTGTGATTAATTACAACCCCAAATATCATTTTGAAATTCATTTACATAATCCTTAACTAAGCTTGCTAACACGTCAATGAGTGATTGGAACAGAG
The DNA here is from genome assembly GCA_002313205.1 of Laupala kohalensis. Taxonomy (NCBI): domain Eukaryota; kingdom Metazoa; phylum Arthropoda; class Insecta; order Orthoptera; family Trigonidiidae; genus Laupala; species Laupala kohalensis. The sequence continues at coordinate 30,215 of NNCF01134561.1, forward strand.
AGGGGTCCAGAAAACGACTCCTACCCCGGGTCTCATTAGTTGTAGGTACGCAACTTATCTTTAGAAGTATATATAAAACGCAAAAGGTTCATTCTCTCAATATTCAAATTTTTCTCTTCTACTACAAGGTTAATTTGATAATGTAATGTGTTCTTATGGAGTATAAAATATTTCAACCTATCGATAAAAAGAGACCTACGTTTCTCGGTGAATAAAAATCTTCCGACGTTCCGAAGGACAGGTAAACGTTTGTACCGAGGAATGTGTAAAGCGATCTCTTTGTTGTTCGGAATACATATTTTGATTTTTTAAATTTACTTCTTTTTTGTGCGTGTTTGAAGAAGTACACATTATTCCTTTAAACACTATTTTATTTGCGTTATCATCATTTAAGCTACATTTCAATAGTGGTGGTGCATCAAAGGAAAGGATTTTCATTAAATCTTTACCTGTAATCTCTAGAGGTCAAATTCATATGCTGCAGGAAACGTCCAAGCCTCATATACTATGCAAAACAAATGAAATACAGTTAAAAGCAATAATATACACAGGGTTCTAGTAAAGTTTTGCAATACAGCATTATTTATTTAATTTTTTCAAAGTAATTTCCGCCACATTCAATACACTTCTCCATCCTCTAAAAAAATCCTTAAACCAGCTCTGCCAAGTTTCGGTAGGGAGTAAGGCACTCTGTTGTCCCAAGCCCTTAGAAGGTCCTCATCACTTTAAAGCCGCATTCCTTTCATCTTCATTTTCACATGCGGGAACAGTGCAAAGTCTCAGGAAGCAAGGTCTGGACTGTAAGGAGGGTGCACAAGAAGTTTCAGTCCTGTAGTTGTCAAATATTATGTGCAGGCTTTGGCTCGGTGAGCTGGAGCGTTGTCGTGATGGAGGAACCAGGTGTCCATTCTTGACTTCGGCCGCAGGTTCTTCAGATATTCAATGACTTTGGGTAGGCGCTGATCAGTGTACCACTTAGCTGTGTGTCCAAAACAACACGCTCCACAATTCCACTCGATTTGAAAAATACAGCTATCATTTTCTTCTTTAAAGATCGGGATTTTCTGACAGCTACAGGTGTGTCCTCATCTTCAAAGACCAAAAATTTGTTTTGAGTCTTGTACATCATAAAAGTACACACCCTTCTCCTCACCTGTCACGATGCTGTTTACATACCGAGATTGTCCCTCATTAAACATTTTCAGCATCTCCTGGCACCAAGTCACACGTCGCCACACCAACTCTTCAGTCAGTCTATGCGGCACCCACAGATACCAAAGTTTCTTCACTTGTAAATGCTCATGCAGAATCAAGTGAATTTCTGGCGAATTTAGAACTAATGTATCCTCTATCTTCTGATAGGTCACTCGCCTATCTTTGTCAAGCATTTTCCTCACAGAAGTAATGTTTTCTTCCGTAACTGACATTTGTGGTCTTCCCGTCCTTTTAGCGTCCTTCAAAGTGAAATTTCCCCTTTGGAATTCTCTGTACCACCTGAACATAGTTGTACGATGTGGACAAACACCACCTAGTGCGACCATCATTTCTTCTAAGCACTGGTCTACGCTTAAACCACGCGCGAAGTTATACCGTAAAGCTGCCCGTATCTCACTTCATGACAATGATGCCATAGCAAGAACTTAAAACTATTACTGCTAATGAACAACTGAGTGCATAGACATGGCGCTACGGCTACTGTGCATGTATCAACATGTCTCAGCACACAGCAGCATGCAGCCACCTGAAACTCATTGTTACATCATATTGCAAAACTTTCCTAGTACCCTTCGTATCATGTTATCCCTCCCCCTAAAAATACTCAAGCTCACAAACATCTTTAAAAACTTATATTAATTAGTGAAATTTTGGATCATTAGAATCGTGTATTAACATTACAATGCAAAAAAGCAGAGAATTGTTCTACCTCAATCCTAACAAAACAAATATACTTAATATTGGAAAGAAATTTCGTATCATTCAAAATTATGTCGTATCTTCTTCTTCCTAGCCTTTTTCCCACTTAATGTGGGGTCGGCTCAGATGGGGGTGGATATGATGCTTCTTAGGATTTTTGGCTGGGGAATACTCATGGTGCCGAATGCCCTTTCTGACGCACCTCCCCTGAAGCGGTGATTTATGAAATGAAATGGGTGTGAATGATTATGAGTGAATGTTGTGGTGGAATGATAGGCAGGGGAAACGGGAGAACCCCGAGAAAACCTGCCGCGAGCACCGCTCCGTCCACCACCTCGGATTCTACTTGGATCGGACCGGGTTTGAACCGGCGTCCCCAGAGGTAGAAGGCGAGCGCGTTACACACTGCGCCACGGGTCGCATCATTATGTCGTATCATTCAAAGTTATTTTGAACACCTACGAAATATTTTATCTAAGAAACTGAAATGTATGATAATGTAATCAAAACTATATGAATACGATTGGTGAGTGATGCAGTACTATGACGTAAAGTGATGGACATTAATGTGATTAAAACATTTGTCCGCAATTGAGAAATGAATGTCAGAGAAATGTACATAAATTGAATAAAAATAGCAGCAATAATAGGTAACCATATATTTGGTTGGCAAGAACTGGTTTCAATGCCCTGAACCTCGCCAGAAGAATTAAAATAAAAAATAAATGAAACATACAATCGATTAATTTCAAATCTTAGTCTATCTTTATTAGTGACTTGTCGATATCAGTTTCCTCCGTTTGTTGTACAGAGTCGTCAGTGAGGAAATAGCAGAAAATTAAGAAGGTAACAAAAGAGAGAATAGTATTTGTATGTTGTCTGAAATTAGCGGAAATTGATACCTATATGAAACAAAAATGACGTCGAGAAAAACGTTACAAGTTTTTCTGGATTAGTTCTCGAAATTGAACTATCTTATCACCTAATTGACGGTCGTAGAGGATCTTCTCAAATAAAATTCAGCTGCGCGCTTTCGTCCCATTTTCGGAAATTTCTAGTAACTTAAATTTACGAATGGGATTGAATGAAAACGTATCCGCCATGGAGATGAGTCGATTAAACGGAAGTTGGCCTCCATGGAGAAGAGTGCATTATATGGAAGGGGTCCACCATATAGAAGAGAAGGTGGGTGAGATTGGAATTCAAAATACGTTATTCTTGAATTCTACTGTTGTAATACCTGCTTCCTTCCTTGTACACTACTGATAACATAAAAGGGCCCATTTATTTTTCTAAGTCCCACGCACTGACCAGTTTTGGATCTGTTAGGTTTGCAACGGCTCTCTCCTCTTGCTTCCCCTTCGACAGGGGAAGTTTCGTTCGACCAATCGTAGGTCTATTTGAAACGGCGCCCATATTTGGAAGACATCGTGCGGCGGGTAAATCGTAACGAGATAAAATGTTTCATTACACCGCTATTAAAGAAATATTGTGTATTTTTTTATTATACACATTTTGGACTTCTATAACAAACATATTCTGTATATTCCTGACTTCAATAAACTTGACCATTCTCTATATTAAAACGACATCTCGAGATTCGTTGTCTCGCTAGGTCTTCATAGGCAATGTAAACGATATTAGAGTTTCTGAAAAAAAGTTTGCGTAATACTGTGATAAAATATTGTTTTTAACAGAATTTTAATATAATTGCAAGATATCTTATGGAATTGGTATAATTCGAATCACAAATTACTTATAAATATTCCTATAATTTCTTATATTTATACAGTGAAGTAAAGAAATCAAATCTCATTGCCTACAAATGATGTGTATTGTCGAAAGTAATTTCACATAATTTTCGATTCTCTTAAGTTTTTCATATATGTGAAAAGGAATTAAATAAATATAGAAACCGTTTGTCTCAAATATGAACTAATAACACAAAAGTTTAATTCTCGAGTTATAAATAATATAAAACTACTTAAGGAACAAATAAATTACATCTCCTAGTGACATATTTATCCACGATATAACAATTTGGTAGTAATCGTGCAACCTAAAAAAAATCAGTGATCAATAATATGAAAACCTCGTTTCAGGTATGAATAAATAAAAAAAGACAAATCCCTTTTATTTATTCCAATCAAATTGAAATGTATTACCTCATATTAATACCATAGGTTCTTTCCTTTATCTTTCTTCCTATTTCTTTCTTTCCTTCTTTCTTTCTTTCTCTCACTTTTCTCTATCGTTGTTTTACTTTTTCTCTCTATCTTTCTATCTTTCCCTCTCCCTTCACATGTATTGTCTAACGTAATTTCACATAATTTGTGATTCTTTTATTTTTACATTTAGCAACTACAACTCGGTGCTAATTGAGTGTTGCATCTTAAACACTCAACTGCTTTGCCTGACCACGCCCTTTTCGCACCACGAGGCGGTACATCCCGCCTCGATCGGTCAGCCGTTGCGACGTCAACTCTCGCGATTGGCGCCAGCTCGCACCATCGATGCGAGTCATCGCACGGCGAGCCTGGCCAAGCTTACTTGTCGCGAGGACGGGCCGACATCAATCAGTCTCTCTGGCTGACAGCATTCAGTCTCTCTCCCGCTGCCTTCCAGCGGAGGGAATCATCAACATCACTGCTGCTTAGCGGGCCACACCTCAATCGCCCGTTGCATCGTTCCATATGGCGACACTAGGCAGCACTCGCCCGCCGCTCGAGTCAACTAGTCAACTCACCCGCCNGCACTCTCACCACACTGCACGCAGGCACTAGCCGCTGCATACCGGGCATTCGCCCGGTCGCTCGCTAGGCACACTCGCCTAACAGCAGGCTCCCTTCCGGGTCATCACGATCTCTTGGGAAACAGTATAATTTCCTTGCAGTCTCATTTTCAGTATAATATCACGTGTTATTAAATTATTCTGTTATTGATGGCAAAACAGTATTCATATTACTCCTCATTCCTTTCACTCCTCATTATCACATATTTGGTCCTTCGAGTCATAATTAAAATTTCCGTGCACTCATTTGTCTTTAGAGACAAATTTGTCCGCACAGTTTGATCCTTCGAGCAGGATCTATTCTTTTGATGTGCTAATTTATCTAAGCGAAAAAATTTTTGCACAAAATGTTTACAGAGAATGGAATATTGTGACAAACATAAGGTACCACAACAACCACAGGTACACGGGAAAAGGACAAAAAAGGAAAACGCAGCAAACATGGAACACGAAGATAGCAAAAAACACCAACACCACGAGGTAGTGGTGGCAGTGCATCCGACTAGTTTCCTCCTCATCTTTGTTGGTACTGTATAGTTACTCAAACACGAAATTATCGGAAAACAGGACAAGGGGATAGGAAAGATGGAAAGCACATGTATGATTCCTTGGATATGCTTTTCGAAGAGGATAAGTTTAGACGTCTCGCTGGGTAAGTACAGCAAAAGATTAAAGATGGGGTAAAAGAATTGTGGCAAATATCAGAGAGTAGAAGAAAGAAAGTAGACATGTTACGAGAACAGATACAGGAAATGCAAGAACTAGCTTCTGCAAAGGAACAAATGCTCAAAATGGGGGAGAACACACAAGATGGGAAACTACTATTCATGAATCAAGAATTACTCCGAGACTTGGAAGATAAAATAGTAGGGACAATAGAAGTTACAAAATAGATTGGATAATAAACACAAGGCAATGGAATCATTATTACTGCGCCGTATGGTTGAAGTAGGCCCAAATGGAGGACGACAGGTAAATAAATGAGTAGCAGGATATAGTTCTTATATGAAGAGTTTAGTATCAACGTTAGAGCAAACGGATGTAGTAATACACTTAGCAGAAACACAGAAAGTAATACAATCGGAAAAAGATTATGTAGGACAGACATATGCAACAGAAGTAAATAGACAATGAAAAAGAAAAGAACGAGTAGTAATAATTTAAAAGAGAAACGAAATGATTTAAATGTAGCAGAGACCGAGCATGAGCTACTAGATAAAGAGTTAGTCAACGTGGAAGAATGCAAATTAACGCGTAACAATAGATTGTTAATAAGGGTGGAAGAGGGAAAAATGAGCCAAAAAGTGCGATGATTAATACAAAAACACACTAAATTACAAACAGAAAATGTTCAGAACATTAAACCAATGTGATGGAAGAACAAGACAAGGAAATATTCTTAGAAAGTACAGCAACAGAATGAAGCAGGTACAAATGAAAGTACGCGGGTTATAAAACGAATTGGTAGATAGGAATGGAGCACATGACATTGGGTTTTAGAAGTGACAGGAGAATTTTATAAGAAATTAATGCAAAGGGGGGTAATACACGCAGGCTTCAAATCATACAGAGTAGGGGAATATATAGAACCCTTACGTTGTTTTAAATGCCACAGATACGGACATCCTGCAAAATATAGTAAAGAAAAAGAGCAAATATATGGACCATTGTGGAGGCGTAGGACATAATATATGGGACTGTAAGTTGAGTACAGAGAAACCAGTATGCATAAGTTGAGTACAGAGAAACCAGTATGCATAAACTGCAAACGTAGGAATAAGCCCAATTATCATAATACTAGAAGTAGAGACTGTGGAGAATGTAATAAGATATCTAAGATAAGACAACATACACAATATAGCTTTTAATATTTTACAACAAAATTTACACGGCGGAATCGAGGGAATGCTTGACACATTAAAATATATAACCGATAAACAAATAGACATCTGTGCTATACAAGAACCTTATCTAAAAATGGAAGATTGATATACATTCCCTTAAGGATGAGAACTATATACCATCTCGCAATAGTAATTTGCAACACAACTATAGAAGTACTGGAGATAATGGAGTATAAAAGTAAATATATGCAGGTCGTAAGAATAGCTAAACAGAAACTAGGATTTATCTTCATAAACGTATATGTCCAATACCAAAGTAAACGAACAACCATATTCCGAAAAATAAAGATCTTGGAAAAATTCAAAGGAGAAGAAATATACATTAGTAGATACTGAAACGGATGATCAATCTTGGGAGAACGGGTAACGGACTTGGAAAAAATAATACTGGAACATGATCTAGAATTAATAAATATATATTGTAATCAACATTTGGAGGGAAAAATGAAGAATATTTAATACAAAGTTTACCTAGCCCACTCGACAAGATTACTCAGGAACACCAAGTTTTCCCCTACATAACGTGATTAAAAGGGTAGGTCGGTGTTCGGCCCATTTATTATCGTGAAATAATGCATTAATCTTTCTTAAAAGAAACACAACATTTATAAATATTGCTTTAATTATTTACCATCAACACACAAGTACATTTTAACACTTCACCAATTTCCATTAACACTTCCTCCAAAAACACAACTCTTCAAAACTTCCCCTTGATATCTCCCCCAAAAATATATTCTATTAACTACCATAAGATTACACATATTACAGTTTTGCTCAACTTATCACTTTTAGGACTGAGTCCTTTTAACAGCTATTTAAGCTTGTGATCCTTTTACTAAAGTTCATTAGGTTGTTGTAAATACTGTCCATTTTTTAAGCCTTTGTCTCTAATTCCAACATAATAGTGATAAAGATACACATGCCGCAAAAGTCTCTGCCCTACAACCACTCACACTTGATGAAGTTTCTCTCATCTATGGTTGAGCGAGCAAGGTACCAAACATGGCCCTTTATGTAATTACCTTTAATACAATGGCGATCATCAGCACGAAATCGTCGAGGAATGCCCAACTTAAATGTTGCTCCCTCCAGGTTGATCCCCACGTTGGATGTAGGACGTCAATCGAAACTATTTCCGGACACAACTTGATGAAGATGTAACAACCTTAATGGATTTCGTAAAGTTCAATTTGCCATTTATCATAAGATCGAATTGTTCGTCAATCACTTAGCTTACCGTATTAACTATTCCGATCCGATCAAGTCACTAAAATTTCTAAGTGATGTTCGTAATATTCGCGACGAACTGATGATACTTGGAATAATGACATCAAATTCATATCGAAAATGTTCGTAACGCTCAGAATGATCGTCAGCAAAATGACAATCAGAATGCTCAGACTGAATAACAGAATGATAAATTAAAACATCAGAATGAAGTACAGAATGCTCAATGACTCAATAACTGAATATTTTATTGCTGAACGAATGCTCTAAGCCTCTCCTCATTGCATCTCTAATAAAATCTGGAGTGTCTCTGCTCCCGCCTTAAGTAATCATATCCCTCCTCCTCTGCCCAAAAATTAGGCGAGACAGCAACTCCTCCTCTGACGTATGCGATTCTCTCTAGCCAATTACTGCCAATTATGCTCTCACATGACTTGTCTCTGATTGGTTTAACTTTCTACAACGTATTTTTACTTTTGGCCAATAACAAATCTTCTTCATACTAACACTATTCCACTCCGAATCCTGGTATCTTTCCATAAATGTCATTTCCTTGACGATCCACAGATCTGTGACACACTTCTTTTCATAAGGCTCTATTCATTATGAACGGAAAAATCCATTCCCTTGCACTCTGATAATAACACTTAAGTTTGACATGTCTCCCAAACGTCAATATCAACTCTTTTTATTTTGTACCCTAAAATACTTTTGCGCAGTTGCTTCCCTTTCCACTATTCTGTCCACCGTCACTCACCATTGTCTTAATTAAGTGGCCTTCTGGCGACAGTATCTGCGTAAGTCTGCATTCATCCCCGAACAAAGTACAGCCTGTTCTTTCGATTCTTCGTCACCTGCCCTACCCTTATTTGTCTCTTTGAAACTAGCCAGATCTCCTTCAGAATTTATATGACATAATATCACAGATACCTGTTCCTTCTGCATTTTGACAGCGACTGGTCAATCGCTTCTCACAGCTACTGTCCTTTCTTCCTTACGTTATTTTCCTCAAAATTTCCACCATGCACTTCGAGATGCAACAACCGGCTGTGTTTACGACCCATTCATTAGTGCCCGAAACACGCGCCCCAGTGAATGCCATCTTTCCCCTCCACTTTCCTTTTGTGTACCTAAATAGACCCTTGCACCAGCGGCCTAGCCTGCGTCTGCTCGAGTGCTAAATTATTGATTTTTATATTCTCGCATATCTACCCTCACGAATACTAGATCTTTCCCTTATTTTATTTCTGAATTTTATAATAAAATAGTAAGAAATAGTTATTTACTACAATATGGAAAACCAACATTTGTATTTGTGAACAGTCAGTAGTTTTATCTACAAAGATGCAGTTTGCCCGGACAAACAAGTTCGTACTGACTCCAGCCGCGGAAGCCTACGTTTATAGCCAGTAATAGACATTACGTTGTAACGAAATGAGAGGGGAGGGGGGTTTAGGTAAGCTAAGTCCCAAAATGGAGCATCAATTTAACAAAATGGGGGAATAGGGTAGTGGTTAACACTCACCTGAAATATATGCCCTGGCTAGCTCGAACCAATTAAAATCAATAAGTGGGTTCTTGATTATTTATCTAAGTGAAATACACACACTGGGGTTCCTTATCAGAAGGAAAACGCATTAAATAACTTGACTTAATTATGTATTCACACTTGTACATTTTACCTATAATTAACATGCTTCACTGTCCCCAAAATCACACGTTATTCCCCAAAACATTACAACGTTAATACACTCTTTACAAAAGTATTCCTTCTAGAATTTAACAATACCAAATGATTACACAACAATAATTGAAATTTAGTACAGAAAACCCGTAACATCGCTCATTTTCTTTCTGTCCTTTCTATTTAATTGACAATCACAAAACAAAAGTTCTGAGCATGGGCCTTCAGTCATTTCGGTCGAAGCACTGAGTGATGCACTAGCACTGTGCCGACTCCCAACGGCTAGAGCCTTCCCCACTCTCCTACAATTTTGCCTCAACGGTCGCGGTACTCTTCCGTTTCTTCACGAACATTCGGATCTTTTACAACTTTTTTATATTGATTAATAATCGATAATTAGTCGAATCTTACAACGTTAAAGACAAGAACATAACGTACTACAGCTATGATGTGCCAAATACAGAATGCAATACAAAGTGATCATAGACCGATAACGTACACCATAGAAGAAAAACAACCGGAACAAGAGACAAGCGAAAACAATTATAACTACAGGAGATTAAATTGGGAAATGATTAGGAAAGAAAGAAATGCAGAAATAGAATATCCAGTGATGAGTACCATGCAAAATATGGATGACAGAATAGATAAAATGCAACATGTATTGGTTACAGTACGTCCTTATTGTAGTAAGAAAACAAATTGCTTGCGCTAGGGACAGACTTGGTGGAATAAGGACCTACATCATGCAAGAAAAGCGGAACAAGCTAAGATGGAGGTGTAAGAAGGAAAAACCTGGAACAGAGAAATGCGAAACAGAGAAACGAAAATATAGAACGTACTAAAAAAGTTTCAAAAAATGCTGAGGCAAAAAAAGAAACAAGACTGGGAAAAATATGTTACGGAATGTTGACAACAAATGTGTGGGGATTCCCGTATGGCATAGGTAGAGAAAAACTTAAAAATAAAACAGTCTGGGCAAATATTAGACAAGCAAAAGGATAATCTGCTGGATGGAGAGACATAGGAGATGCTATGATAATGGACATGTTGAAAAGGAAACAAATAAACACACTGGAAAGAGATGTGTACGAACAAGAAGAGATAAAAACACAGAAAGAATAACAATGGAAGAGATGACGACTAATAAAAATCTAAAATCTAACAGGAGTACAGGTTATGATAACATAACAAACGAAATGATAAAGAATTTATTGGAGGTATACCAAAAAGAATTGTTAGAAATTGTAACATAGTAACCGCAGCCAAAATATTTTGCTATGTAAACTGGTGTCGATCGGCTGAGTTCACTCATCAGGAAACAGAACATTCCAAAAGTGAAAATGCTCCGGCGACAAGATAACCCGCAGGTACGGCGAGGTCAACCAGAAGTCTATTTTTGAGCCAAAGTGAATGGTGTCGGGTGTTGCAGCATATCCAAATGTGTCGTCTGCTCAAACGACGCCGGTATGCATCGTCACATTGGTCACCCGAGTATATATAGCGGGGCGAAGGTAGCCTCAGCAGCTCTGATGTCGAGGGGTGAAGCTCATGGCGTTTGCCAGATTGTAAGGTCCAGGGCGACCTGAGAGAAACTTTGATGTTTCGCTCACATCAGTTGATTTGTTATGAATTCTGAGTTGCTGCGGTAACTTGCAGGATGCTGGTTTGAATATCCGTATCATTTGGTTGCATTAACTAAGTCTGCATTAGACTTGGGTTTGTTATAATTTTGATCTATTGAGATGGAGTTAAGAATCCGCCGAATTACAATTGAGGTTTAATTTTGATACATTCGTGAGATAGAACATACACCACTAGAATATATTACTGAGTAAATTCGAAATATTTCCTTCAGTTTTAAATTTAGAGTTCCTGATTCTTTTCAAAACTTTCCTAGCTTGTTAACTGTTTAAGAAAATTCACAAGTAAATGATTGATTACTGTGAATGTGATTTATGTAAATGTGCAACAGCACATGTTTCTCTTTGTTATTAAATGTTTTTTATGATTTTATTTTAAAACTGCTCTGGGTTTGATTTCCCCGTGGACACGGGGTAGTGGCAACGAAAACCTTTACCCGCAACTGGGCGACTGTGCGTCGTTGCGTTGCGTTACTGGAGCACTCAAACAAATACCTCTCCTTCAGAAACGACCGTTCAAACCGACTAATTCAGAAATAACTTCTGAAAGTTGGCGGTCGTTACAGAAATATACAATTGCTGTTATGAATATGGACATTTCGCACGGTATTGGAAAATAGTTCTCAAGCTTTTCCTCAAGTCAGGGAATACGGACAAAATGTTAAGCTCTTCCTATAGGCGAATAGTTCTGTTAACATTGATGGTTAATGTACTTGATAAAATAATAGCAAATAGATTACAAAAAGAACTAAAAGGAATAATGAGTGAGTTGCAGTACGGCTTTACACATAGAAGAAGTATAAAAGCAGCTTTAGAAAAATTAATGAAGAAAATAAAAGGGAGACAAAAAAGATATGTACTTATTGCATGCATATATTTCACAGGTGTATTCGATAGTGTTCAATACTTGAAGTGATACTTGAAGAATTAGAAAAGAAAAAGATTTCTCAACCACTACAAAAATTAGTAAAGTCATATTTAGAAAGAATAGTACTACTTAATTTAGGGACAGAGAGAAGAATAAGTAAAATAGATAAAGGATGTCCGCAAGGAAGCCACACAGGACCAATTTACTGGAATGTGGTACTCAGTGTAATACTTGAAAAAAATGGAACAAGAAAATATGCAACTTATAGCATACGCCGACCATGTAGTGATTATCGTCGAGGGGAATAGTACACGAGAACTAGAGAAAGAAAGTGAACGAGTTTTCAGAATGTTCGAGGAGGAATGCACTAAAATAGAATTAACAATATTCCGAACAAAGTCAGAAGATATCGTCTTTGGCATGCCACAGAAAGAGAAGTGCAGGAATCCTATAATAAAATTTCCAGAATGGAGACTACTAATACAAGATACCGTGAAGTATTTAGGAGTCATACTAGAAGAACGTCTTTCACAAACCATACAACATATATGGGGACGAAGATTAAAAGAATGATATACGGCTTAAAAAGAGTTGGAATAAATAAAACAACAGGACTCAAAGAGTTACGACAGATCTACAAAGGGGTTAACAAATTGCAGGTAAGCCTGGATAGATCGAAGCACATTAATACATATGGAGCGAAAACTAAGTAGCTCACAAAGAATGTGTTTGATAAATTGGGGTGGGTTCTACAAAAGTATATCGACAAAAGTAAAGTTAGTAACCTTAGGATTACTACCAATAGACCTTGAGCTTGATAAGCACTACCTACGTTATACGATACAACATGGGGACAGAAGACGGAAGGGAAGAATAGGTTCGGCATAAACAGCATGTTGGGATATTCGCTGGGAGAAAGTAAAGGAGGGCAGAATCACATACCAGTTCATTAATACAGCTATATAAATAAGAAATGGCTTCAACCATCACAAGCAATGTTACAAATACTAACACAAAGTGGTAACTTTCGAGAGTATTGGTATAGGATGAAGATAACCACAAAAATAGAATGCATATGTCTGCAAGAAAATGATACTGTATACCATGCACTATGTAACTGCACTATAGTTGGGAAAAAGAGAGCAGAATGATACAAAGTACTACAAAAAACATGGAGTTTACACAGATAAACGATGGACGGAATATATTAAAAATAAAGAATTATACATTACTTTCGAAGATTATGTGCAACAAATAATGACGATACGACAAACATATGGACTAACAGCTTGGTAGAGAGAAGAAGAAATAGAGAAACAGAAGAGTAAATTAAAAGAGGAAATGGCGAGATAAAAATAGCGAAACAGGAACCCAGGTAATGGTCTACGGTCGCGGCACTGGGTAAGAAAAATAACAAAAATCAAATGGTACTACTTACAAATAATAATAATAAAACAAGAAACACCTTAACGTAACGAAGTATTTAAGCATGTAGAAATTATCAACTATGATATTTGCAAACAGCGGAATGTGTTAAAAGATATTACTACTTGAAATATTGGAGCTAATGATTAAAATGGCAGAAATGAGACGGTGTATCACTTTATTGTTTCAATGATGCTTTCATTTCTTGAACTCCCAGTTTTTAACAACTATCTGGAAGCAGTAGCGCCAATTGAGAATCAAAATGGGGGCACGAAATTTCATTAACCTGACATTATCTGCATACTTCAAGTAAGTATAATTTAAAAATTGAAATATCCAAAGGAAAGACAATTGGTGATTACCACATTAAGGATGGTGTAATTTTCTTGTAAATCCTAGTTTTGGACGGTTAAAATGAAACTTTTATCCTTCCTTAAAAAAGTGGGGGGGGCTGTACCTCCTTCGTCACCAGTGTCTGGAAGGAATCATTCGATCTCGAGTTTTGTTGAAAGTCTCGCCAGACGATTACTTTCCGTTCCATATAAATAAAATCTCAACTAAACCTAAAATTAACAGAAATGCCCAATATCAATGACCATTTGAAAAATATTAGACATCGATTCAGCTGACACGGTGCTCGGGGGAATATAGCTTAAGTTACAGGAATAGTTTCATAGTGTAGGTACTTGCTTTGGTACAAGAAAATGCGAGAACTTACCAAGGTGGTCGTCTTTAATGGTCACTTGGAAACTACTTCATTCTCTGACACGTATACCCTTCACACTGGTGGCAGGTATCAACAAATAACTCAATCGTATGTCATCTACATGTTTCAATTTAATGAAATCCGTCATTTAACTTTCAATCTCTTTCACACCAACATCTGAGAGCGCAAAGACTTATGGAAATCAAGAGAACGAAATACACTGAAATGGTGAATAAGTACTAACATTGAAATTCATATTAAGCAGGTCGTAGTTCACTTATAAAAAAAATTAATACAATCGAAGTGCTAGAATTTGCATTTTATAAAAATGAAAGACAAAACTTGCACAACATGGCATTAACTACACATTAATGCCGATATCGAATATCAATTCTACGTACCTAAATTGAAAAATTTTAAATTGACATTTTAATAGCACTCCTAACTCATATGGAGCTTTTACACTTTATGCACTTTGATTTTTTTCCAGGATACACGTTTCCACACAAGTAACACACGACAGCATGGTTTTTTTAAACCGTCAAGCATATTTAGAATTAAAGGAAATTTAAATCGTGTAGCTACTTCCTTCTATTCCATTTTACAATTATTTACAACCGTCCCTTCACAGCACATTCCTCCTCTTCCCATAACTTTCGTGGTCGCATACATCCTAAAGGTAGCTACGCAAATATATATATATATATATATATATATATATATATATATATATATATA
>NNCF01134564.1:0-12679 GCA_002313205.1 Laupala kohalensis
ACTGAGTGGTTGTAGACAGCTGTATATATAGGTTACACACAGACTTTCTACAAAGAACACGTTCACAAACTGTGTTCACAGAACGTACATAAAAGTGTTCGTTCACAAATGCTCATTCAAAGAGATTATATCCTGTTGTCACAATATCGATAGTATCGAATACATCGATTTGAATACATCGATTTAAATTGATCGACTACTAGAGTCGATATGGTATAGCGCCTGGTTTAAAACAATATAATTGACACATTAAATAATTAACAAATGAATATAGTTATAAACAATGATTAAATAATTATTAAAAATTTGAATAATTGACAATAATTATTTCTTACAAACATTTGGTTTGTAATACAAGTACAGATAAGAAATAAAACTACTTCAAATTGCGTAGAATTGTGGATACAAAGATGATACACATACCAGTGTCTATACTGAGAACATTTAGGTAAAAGTTCTATTACAATTTAAACCTACTTGTGAATACAGAGGTAATGCAAACACTGCCTAGACTGATTACAGATAAGAAAATGTATTTTATGAGCATTCACAAAAACAATTCTAAATTGAGTACTGATAAGATATAAAAATATTACAAATAATTGTGGATAGAGATAACATACACACCACTGGTTATATTGATAATATTTAAGAAATAGTTCCTTTTTCAAATTAAACCTACTTATGAATACAGAGATAATGCAAACTACTCTGCTTAGACTGATTACAAACAAAAACGAATTATTAGTGGATACACATAAAACATAACTAAGTAGAGTAAAAAAAGAAACAAAACTATTACAAATAATTGTGGATAAAGAGATAATATACACACCAGTGCCTATATTGAAAACATTTAAGAATGATAGGGATAAGGTATAATGTAAAAAAATCAATAATGACTTAAACCTAATTAAGATTATTTTATTTAAGAATTTTGTTATTATATCTGAGGTATTGTATCTTTAAAAAATCAGAATAATTTCTGGGGGCATATAAGTTTAATTTTTCATTCATAAAAATGAAACCATGAATGTTGATTTTCAGAAATTAATTCACAATGTAATTTTGTAATGTTAAATAAAAAAATATTTCAGAATTGTTTAGCAAAATACAGTTTATGATAAATGAAATTTTAAAAAATGTTATGATTTATTTTTATTTTTTTATAATTCTTTTACTCTGATATTTAGCTGGGATGGCTGTACAGATATGTAATATAACCATTGCAATTAATGAAGTAACAGATACAAAGGGCACATACACAGCTGTATCAGATTTCAATAATTGAAAAATAAATATCTCAATATGTAGCAGTATAAAGAAATATTTCAATTGCAAATAAATTATCAATACTAAGGTAACTTGTACAACTGTGTCTAGATTGAGCACAGAAAAAAATAATACTATTAAAAGTAACAAAAAAAATCTGGAAACAATAATTTATACCTCAATATCAAACACAGAAGATTGCTTCTCTATTGCTATTTCAACACCAATGTTTGTTCTAAATACGGTGCTTCCCTAGAAGCCATTGTTCGGGAAATTGTTCCATTATAAAGTTCTTCAAGAATACTTACTGAATCCAAGCTTGATCCCATTTCTTCTCATATTATCCTGATAAGATTAAGATTAATTAAGTAAGTTGCCATAGCAAATTCCTTGAAATCATGTCTAACATACATTTCCTCTGGAAAATGCTCTGGACAAACAATGTACTTCTTGCCATCAGCATTGGAGTTTTCTGCAAGTAACAAATAATAATTGCAAAATTTCCACGATAATTATAATAAACGTGTTAAGACTCAATAGTGAAAGAAATTGTGTTAATAACTTGCATAAAGAATCAGCAGGGTAATTTTGGGCAACCACTACTTGCTTTCTGGCTTGGCATTTTTTCCAGCAGCATGATATTCATGAACACAGATACACATAAATAAACACAAATTAGAAAGAAGGCACGAATATCTTATTTTCGCCCCCAACAGCTGACAGACCAATCGTCGATTCTCAGCGCGAACTCATTTTCAACTCTACTGCCAGGCCACCGTGGCGCTACCTACTTCGATCTCGCAACTAACGATTTGTCACCCGCGTTAGAACCCCTTGGTGCAGGTCCCGTCTGAACCCCTTAGTCTGAGTGGTTCAGGAGCGGTCAAATGCACATTGATGCGGTCCACTGTAGCTAGTGTAGTCCGTGTAATCAGAATCATAGACTATATACCATACCGCCCCCTCGCGTGCTAACGGCGCGTTACTGCTTTCAGCGCAAGTTCAATGCACAATACTCTAGAGCCTAGCTCCAAAAGCGGCCTACAGGGCGCGTGATAGTTCCCGATTCCCTTCCCTTCCAGGTACTGTACACACCCCTCCCACGTTCTAATGCTTCATTTCACACTGTATTTAGCTGAAAATACCCTACAAAAATTAACATTTGTGAATAGTTAACACAATGTATAACTGAAATATTCTAACACACATTTGAAACAAAATGAAAACAGGACACAACTGACAGGAAATGTATACAAAGAAAATACATACTTGCTCTTAATTCTATTTATTCATAATAAGTTTACATGACATTCTCATATGAAAGGAAATATACAATTCTATACACAAAAATGTGGTATACTTGCAAAAAAGTACTCATATATGTATATCCACCAAATATTTGGATCAATAATAAATAAATAAAAGACATAAAACAAAAGTCACACGAGAAACAAAATATGCATGTAAATCCAAAAAAGTGATAAAATTTTATCAAACTCGTGGGGAAATATGATAAATTCCTACCTTTTCCAGTCAATGGAATGTTTGTTTTGCCTTAAGCCACAGTGGTTAAGCCCTCTACTCATTGCACGAGCGAATTACATACCACAAATCTTATTAAGGTGAAGTAGAACTAGTTGACAAAACGTTAACACAAGATTGATAATTGTTTAGTTGAACCTTAAGTCCAAAACTAAAAAAAATGTTTCTGCCTTCCAATTGGTATCAAAAAATGAATTGAGAAAGCAGAACCAGTTCTGCCTCCCTGAAATAAGTCTAGTATACTTGTTCTGTAGTGTGGCTTGAAAATGTAGTAACAAAATGAGGACAATCCACTAGTATCATGGCTCCAAAAGCAATAGATATATCAGAGGATGAATTAGTTACAATAATGTATGAAGAAACCATACAATTTTCATTTCCACAGGTTGAAAATCATTCTGTTTAACTAATGAGCAATGCTACAAAGAGTAACTTTAATTCAAGGAATACTGATCGACTTACATTTGTGTTTACTTAATGAACCACCTCCTATGTAACCCACTCCTCAAACTTCAATACTATCCAGGTGTATTATTAATCAAATGAGAGCAGAATAAGTCTAGAAGACTTTTAGAAGGTGTCTTAAAAAGGTAGTAACAATAAAATAAAAAATGAATGAAAACAATCAGCCAGTACCATGTAACAATATTCCACTAATGAGTTCACTCTATTTTTCATTTAATTCTTTCTAATTATTTTATTTTTTCGAGTTTTTTGTGATTCAGTAGTTGTATTTAGATTCTAACTTCCATTGTAGTGTAAAATTCTTTGTTCTGTGTGAGTGTTACGTGAAAAAACACTAAAAACATTTCCTAAGGTTTTCAAACCCAACGGACCAAATATAATTTCATATTGTTTTCATTCAAGCGCTTCATTCAAAGGTGTGATAAAGTTTACGTAAGTACAAACGGAACCATAAATTTAACTTCTTGGTGCATTACAATTAATTATTTTTCTGTATTTAGATTTTCTGGTGCGTATACTAATACATCATTATTAACTTACAAATAACGTACTCTATTGTTGCACTGCTAAAGTTTCGTCGTCGTAAATAGAATTATTCCAATATTTTACCATTTGTTTTCGTGATCTTTTTGTAGTTATTCATTACAATTTAACATAATATTNTAACATAATATTGCCTTAGTAATTGTCGAATTAATTTATCTGCAGTAGTCATCCTAAATTATTTCTGTAATTTTATTTGACGGTTTGTTTATTTACTTATTTAAACCCTGCCCCATTGTTGCACTCAAGTTTTCGTCGTCATAATTTCATATAATTATTACATCATTTTAAAATTCGTTTTTCTTGATACTTTCGTATATATTTACATTTTAACACAATATACGGTAGTTATTGTCGAATTAATTAATCTCCAGTGTTTAATCATAATTATTCAATCATTTTTGTCGTCGGTTTGTTTGTATATTTGTAAATGTTTGTATATTAATAATAAATTTTATTTATTATCTCATTTGTAACTTCCGTAGTAATAAATATATTATTATACCAACATCCTTCATCAGTGTTAGTAGTCAGTTTTCGTGTATTCTCATTTGCTTTTGTCGTTAAGTTGCTGCCTACTCGTTTCATCCCCTCCTAAACTGAAAAATATAAAATTTATCATGTTACTAATAATCTTAAATTAAACATGGTGAGAAAAAAAAAATTAAAAAAAAAAATAAAAAAAAAAATAAAAAAAAAATAAAAAACACATAATAATAATATTAAAAATTAAGACAACATTTAGCTGTCTTCCGTCAAGTTCTCGACAGAGGTCGAGCCGTCACCACAGGCGTTTTCCCAAGTCGCTGCACCTNGAGCGGGACACAGTAATCATCAAAGGTGGGCAGAACGATATTAACTTCGGTGGTCATTTCAACGCGTCTGAACATCTACAAAAACTAAAAATGTCCTCCCTGCACACGAACATAGTGCTCTCTAGCTTGCCTCCACGCTTCAACGTTCCACAACGAAATTAACCTGGCAAACATCTCCCTAAAGCATCACATGGCACAAAAATCACGTTTTTTTATTTGCAACCACACCTGACTGCCAAGGACGGTTTACACCTGAGACCGTCTGGGAAACAACACTTTGGTTCTCTCCTAGCTCCACATCTGACATATCATCCACCTGCCCAATTGCCCATTTCCACACCACCTCCTGCACCTACTTCATCTCCTCCTTCACCTCCCTCTGCTCCTACCTCATCACCATTTCCTCTTCCTATCTCC
Source organism: Laupala kohalensis (assembly GCA_002313205.1). Lineage (NCBI taxonomy): Eukaryota > Metazoa > Arthropoda > Insecta > Orthoptera > Trigonidiidae > Laupala > Laupala kohalensis. Next base: position 5,055 of record NNCF01134564.1, read on the forward strand.
ACACCCATTTCTTCTCCTGTCCCCGTTCTTTCACCTACTGCTTCCTCATCTCCCACGTCATCATCTATTCCTCCTGCCGCCCCCATACAGTTACAACTTGCGCTCAGGAGTACCATGTGGTACTCGAAGGTGACAATCGCGTTCAGGTGCAGAGTGCGGGCTTCATCCGGAACTAGAAGCTGTACCAAATTCAAATTCCTCTCCACAATCTAACGTCGATTCCATTTCTCGTGAGTCACAAACTCTTTGCAAAAATAAAATAATTATATTTCGTCATAATGTTCAATCCCTTTCAAACAAATTGACAGACATTGAATTTCTGGTACACGAAAGACGATTCGATTTGCAGTGCCTCACAGAGCATTGGCTTTCGACTACCATCAACGATACTGCTAGTTCTAATTATTATTTAGCAAGTTCTTACTGTCGGCAAAATTTTAAAGGCAAAAATCCCCACGGACGTACGTGTATCTACGTTCGTAATGATGTTTTATCTTCTCCACTGCCAGGCTACGAGTACTTCTGCGTATATAGTGTGTTCGAATTTTCTGCAGTTAATCTGACCGACACCGGTTTTGTTGTTTTGTGTATTTATAGACCTCCTTAATCAGATCTTGACATATTCTTTCGGAACTTCGAAATTGTTTTAAAACATATCACACATAAATCTACTAAATTATCGTTATATGTGGTGATTTCAATATCGATTTCTTGAGTACATCCGACTCTGCACATTCAACAGTTAATCGATTCAAGAATCTTATCGATTCCTTCAACCTTATTACTACGATAAACGATCCCATTCGCCTGTCCGGCTCATCTCAAACATTGCTATATCAAATTATAGTCAACAATGGAATCTCGTATCTCACGAGATATGAAAGTGTTTATCGCTGATACAGTGATCACCTTGCTCAAGTATTGACAATTAATAATAAACTAAAACCTCTTAAAATCCTTTACAAATTTACAAGAGAGTTTAATGACACAAATAAATCCATATTTCTAAATTATTTGCATGAAGAAACATGGAAAGATTTTTACAATTGCCAAAACATCAACGACAAATTCAATGTATTTATTTCAATATTCCTAAAACATTACAACTCTAGCTTTCCCATAAAGCGCAAGTTAATTAACACAAAGAAATACAATAGATGGATCACCCAAGGGATAAGGATTTCTTCAAAAAACAAACACCGTTTATATTATCTTTCAAAACGCTATAACCAACCACCCGAATTCCATAATTATTTTCGTAAATATAAGACTATTCTTCGAAAAGTAGTCTATGCAGCTCAAGTGATGAAAAACGACAGGCATATACTAATAAATTTATTGTCAAAAAACAGTACAAACTGCGTATGACCACGTGGAGGGAAAAAAAACTAATTTACCCTCCGGAAGCAAGCAAGGGACCATCCCATCAATTCCGATCAAGGGCCCTAAGGCAGAGGCGGATTCAAAAAATTCAGCAAAAATTCCTAGATAAGATAAAAAGTTAGCTGCGAGTTATAATACTAATAGAATGTCAATATGTTTGTAATTTTAAGCAAAAAATTACATGTAAGTTATTATCGAACTATAGATTATTCTGAGTATAGTGCTTAAAAATTGAAATAACACTAAATTCACGATTTATTGTTACAATAGACCCGCCCCTAGACAAAGCCTAGAGAACCTGTATGATAAATCCGCCTCTACCCGAAGGAAAACCGGAGAAAAACCCGGGCCAGGATGGGGCTACAGAATTTATGTACACAAACGTGCCAATGTTGAGTACACATAAAACTAAATTAATATGAGCCATAAGACAACACAATCATGCAAGAAAATAGTTTTTGAAATTGTTATAAGTTGTTTAAAAAGTACTACAGCAATGGCGTGATAAAGCACAAGACGAATTTAACTTTTGTTAAAATCAATAAATTCTTTTACAGTGTAGAAGCACTGGTGCAGGAGGTAGTTTTTAACCGCGGATTTGAAGATATTCAATTTCATAATATCTTTTATATTCTTGGGCAGGGAATTATATAGAACGATTCCCGAATGGTATGGTCCCTTTTGGCAAAGAGTGGTTGACACTCTAGGGCGATGAATATTACTACTATTGCGTGTATAGTGTTCGTGAACGAGACTGTTTCGTATAAAGCAAGGGTGGTGCTTCAGTAATTCGGTCTTAACAAACACGACCGTTTCATAAATATAAATGCAGGGAAGTGTTCAGATATTTAATTCCTTGAATAAAGGTTACTAAAATCGAACAACCGGATGAAAGCCATGTGGAATATTGTTAACAATTACACGTCAACTTCTGATAATCGCGAAGAAAATGTTTCTCTTCTAAACGATAGACAAATCGTAACAAATCCTCTGGACATCGCAAATTTGTTTAATTCTTACTTCTCAGAAGTTGGTAAAATAACGAACTCAATATACCCAAATCAATGTCCTCCAATTATATCCACCCACGTACCCAATTCTATGTTCACTTCCGAAACTAACGCCAGTGAAGTCATGGGAATCATCAGCTCNATGGGAATCATCAGCTCATTAAAAAATAAATTTTGAACAGGCATAAATGATATACCTGAGTTTGTTAAATTTTCGTCCCACACTATATAAAATCCACTCATGAATATTTTTAATAGTTCTTTATCGGAAGGGGGGTTTCCCAACATATTTAAGAGAGCTAAAGTGAAACCTTTACACAAGAAAGGAAACAAACTTAATATTGGGAATAACCGACCAATATTTCTACTACCCACTTTTTCAAAAATCCTAGAAAAATTGTTCTATAAGTGTCTTCTAGATTTTTTATCAAAAAATAACATTATCTCTGACAATCAACACTGTTTTAGGATATCCTTTTCCACTACAAGCGCCATATTTTCCTTCTTAAACGATGTTACCACAACATCTCTAGACCGTGGAGAAAATCCTCAGGGTGTTTTTCTTGACTTATCCAAAGCATTCGATGTGATCGATCACGGAATTCTCCTATCCAAATCATTCGGAAATCGTTATATATAATTCCCTGCCCAAGAATATAAAAGATATTATGAAATTGAATCTCTTCAAATCCGGGGTTAAAAAGTCCTACACCAATGCTTCCACACTAAAATAATTTATTAATTTTAATAAAAGTTAAATCCGTCTTGTACTTTATCACGCCATTGCTGTAGTTCTTCTTAAATAACTTATAACGATTTCAATAGGTATTTTCTTGCATAATTGTGTTGTCTTATGGCTCATATTAATTTAGTTTTATGTGTACTCAACTTTGGCACGGTTGTGTACATAAATTCTGTAGCCCCATCCTGGCCCGGGTTTTTCTCCGGTTTTCCTTCGGGTAGAGGCGGATTTATCATACAGGTNTGTTTATTGTAAGAATAATCGTGAATTTAGTTGCTGTTTTTTTCAACTCTTATGATTTTCAAACACTGTACTCAGAATTATCTATAGTTCGATAATAACTTGTACATGTAAATTTTTTGCATTAAATTGCAAACATATTGACATTCTATTAGTATTATAACTCACAGCTAGCTTTTTATCTAGGAACTTTTGCTGAAATTTTTGAATCCACTTCTGCCTTAGGGCCCTTGATCGGAATTGATGGGATGGTCCCTTGTTTGCTTCCGGAGAGTAAATTAGTTTTTTGTCCTCCACGTGGTCATACGCAGTTTGTACTGTTGTATGACAATAAATTTATTATTATTAAAAATTTATTATAATTATACCAAGAAACAGTCAAGATTTTCCATTCTACAAGTTGAATATCAATCCTTCAAGGAAATGGGAGAGGTCTGTCAACCTTAGAATATCTCTGAGAAGACTGACATCACAAAAAAATTCACAAAATTTGTACCAATGTCAATGTTGATTTTAAAAACAAGTTTACCGTAAAACCCTTTATATATCCATAGGATAACGTGACTGGTTTAAAAAAACATTACCAAGTAACAAACACCACAATATACTATAACTCATGTAGTAAACTAATGAAGTGAAAGTAAAATTAAATAACATGAAGTTCCAGAAAACCGAAAGAAGCCACAATACACCAAGTAGTAAATAAACAAAGTGGAACTAAATTTTTTTACATGCAAGTTTACATTAAAACAAAAAAAGGGGGATCAATGAAAAATGTAACTCTTCTACACACTACATAAATATTTATCAAAAAATAAAATTCATCACAGGTACAATAACTTTAAATAAGATGCAAACATCAATTTCTCTCTAGTTATTCATACCTCACTGCCACATGTCAGGTATAATTACAAATAAAAGTTTTACTAAAAACAGAATCTTACATTTTATCTAGATACTATTTCTTTAAATTTTTGTTTTAAGATGAAAATTTAATAGCATTTGTGCCTAGTTAATGAACTGCCTCCTACGTAACCTTATCTACTCCTCAAACTTCGATACTATCCAGGTGTATTATTAAGTTAGTTATGTTTATTTACCCAAATAGAGACTGGCAAAAATCAATGAGTAACTCATCAGGTCATCGCAACATCTGGAAAACACAACAAGAATACAATATTTTCAGTCAACATACTTATTGTGAAAATCAGTTCAAATACAGTAACTTAATTCACCAATGTTTGTTATAATTTAGTGATCACAAAAATTATAAGTGAGGTAATTCAACCAACTGTCGAAGTCTTTGGGAGAAAAATGCACAGAATACACTCTTGAATGAAAAGTAAGCCGCACTATCGGACCGATAAATCTAATTCACTTATTGTCACCTAAAAGATAATGCAACTTTTATTAGTGTACAAAAATATACACAGCCAATGTGGCCAAGCTCATCAACGTCTACCAACATGTTATGTACAAATTACTTAAAACATCAAATTACTGAAATACTTAAAACGTGTTATTATCCATTTTCGCATGCAAAAAATGTTATGTCCCGAGTGCTGTCAGAACTGTTGTAAAGTGACATAAGACATTGTGGTATTACTTAAAGAACTAACATATCAGTTTTCGTAAGCCACATATTTAAGTAGCGTACGCAAATTACAGCACGCTTCGTACTCCACTGTTCAAATTAATTCAATACTCGAACTCACAGTTCGTCACACCTACAAAATACTTCATCTTGCTTCACTATTTCATTTCAACCGATTTCAACTTGACTCGTTGCGAGCAATAACAAGCCAATAGGAACGCGAGAAACCTAACCCAACACGAACTTGCTGTCATCTATTCAGCGCAACCGTAAATATATAACTGGTGGCGCTGTCTGGACGATGTTACAGACAAACTACTACAACTTCAAACTTCAGACCCTTTCGCTCCTCCTGCTTCCTTAGCATGGTCAGAATGATCTTGGATTGGTCCAATGGAGATTATGGTCCAATACCTACAGTGCATGGTTCTAGGAAGAGATAAGGTAGTCCCTTGCTCATGGCGTCGTGACGTCACACAATGACTGGTGAGGCCAGTATTACACGGTCAAACTTCTACGTCATATATCTATAATCAAAATATGACCGTGCAATGCACAAGCTTTGATCTCAGTTCAACTATAAACATATATCTGACATATATTTTATCATATTTTTCATCATTGAATTGACATAGAAATATGGACGCGTAACGCCGGTATTCTAGTAACAAATAGTCACAAGTGAGGCCTTGAGTGCGCCCCACCTCAGACTACATCCAGACCAGATAGACCAGGAAAATAACCAGAATTAGTCAAAAACTAAAAAAATTCTTACCCGCGATTTCATCGCGAAAAAATCTAGGGGATCGTATTAGAAGAGAACTCATATCTCGTGAGTCAAAAATTTTTTGTTGCGTCGTGGTTTTATTTAAACAATTAGAGTGAAAAATCAGTTTTTCCAAAGTACCGGGAAAAATATGTTTCGTAGAGAAAAGTGGTGCACAGACCATTGGTAGGAAATAAAATTATCTACAAAATGAGACTTGTCGAACTACAATCGGTTGATAAACAAGAACGTTATTGAAAAAAACACGAAAAATGGCCATTAAAAAATTGTTTACAATTTTAACATTTGTAGTTGAAATCGTTTGAAACTCGAAAGGTAAGAGTTTGGCCATACTTTTAAAGTGTGCTACACTTTAAAAGTATAACTACATATTGGTAATAGTCTTCAGTTTGCTTCTCACAAACTTTTGGAAAGTTTAACCAGGAATTTTGTTTCAAAAAAATTAATTTATCGTAATTTTTGAGCTTTATTTCACTTCTTTTTTCTGCAATAATTTTTCCGGATGTACTGCTGGAAACACGCGCTCGGACGGAACAGATGAACCCGAGAAAAGAGAAAACTATGGGTGAACTCTCGGTGTCGCTGCCTATAAACATTCGTTTGCTCATCAGCGATTGGTGTAACGGGCATTAATTAAAAGCATATGCACTTCTCTGAATGTCAATTTGACTTTCAGGGAAGTTAGATAATAATTTTCAGAATAAAAATTATAAGAATGTAAGCCGAAATAAGATTAAAATTTTGAAATTTTACCGAGAAGGCATTGTAACCGAGAGTTTTCCCTTTGTCTCCCATTTATTTATTTTTTTCTTTCAATCAAACATTACAATCTCATTTGATCAGTGAATGTACAATCACAAATATTTTCAATAGTGAAGTAAATTTTATAAATTTACCAAACAATTAAATAACGAACAACAATATTAGTACACACAAAATAACCTAGAAATACAATAATATGAAATAAAACAATGAGATGAAAAAAAGTTAAGTAAAATAAAATATTAAGACAATATACAATACACAATTGACATCTTGTAATATACACAAATTTTTTGAGGCAATAGTTTTTAAGTCAACTCAGGAACGTAATTATAGAACAGTAAAAAAATTAAAAATATGAAATTTTCGGAGAAATGGAAATATCATGGGGGATAAGGTGGAGGGAGTTGAAGAATGTCTGTAGGCATTCGTTTTTGCGTTCGTATTGTCTGATGCGCGTATTGTTTATATCGTATAAATAAGTCAGGAGGGTCAGAGTATAATTTAGTAAGTTTGTCATTAGCTGTCGAATGGATGAGAGTCATAAGAGGAATTACATGATGTCTTTGTCGAAGTTGTAAATTACTAACGAAGCGTGATGTGTTAGTGAGTATCCAAAGTGCGCGATTTTCGGCCGGTTGGAGAGGCTCCTGATTTGAGGGATGGGAAGTACCCCACACTCCGCAACCATAAAGAGCCGCACTACGAATACAAGCGTTATATAGCAAAAGTTTTATCTCCGTGTCAAGAAAATAATGATGGAAAACAGGAAGAGAGCTGTTTATTTTTTAGTGCAATTTCTTTTTTGATAATTGTAAGTGTTTAGTCCATAAACGTCTAGTGTCAAAGTTCAGTCCAAGATACTTCACATTGTCTTGCCAGGGTATAGGAGTACTATTTACAGTCAAGGGCGGTTCTTTTACAGACGTTTTCCAGGTAAAAATGATTGCTTGACATTTGTCCGTGTTTATTGTAATTCCATTCTGCAATGTCCAGTCAAGTAAGTCATTTGTCGCCGTTTGTAATACTTATAAAGCATCCTTGAGTCCTCTTAATGTCCTCTTAATTTTACAGTGAGAGTAACGTCGTCAGCGTATGTGTATATAT
>NNCF01134567.1:3615-43669 GCA_002313205.1 Laupala kohalensis
GTCTGGAAATAATGTTCGTTCTCACGTAGACCGTACGAAAGTCCTGATCAATTTTGATCACACAATGCTTATGCGGTTAACTTCCCTTTATACTTCTTAATATCACGTGCGTTTAGATTTCGCCTTTCCTGCTGCCAATTCTCGTACTATCGAACTCACGTTCTCTAACGCATAAAACTACCGCCTCGTACTAACTGAGAACTCCGTTCCACGATGTTACTACCACGATTGATATTCAACGATTGAGCTCTTCTATCACGATGTCACTCGGACGGGTGATGTTCAACGATTGAGATAGAAGCCTTGTTGCGTCTTCCCAGCTCGACATCAACCCCCACTCATTTTCATAGTTCACTTATTACGCCAATCAGACTCCCCTTTTGTTCTTCGCTCCGCTATCTTCCTAAGGTGCGTTCATAGTTTTGAGTTCTGCGCGTAGCTTATCCCAAAACATACCACCGCTTCGTCTCGCTGTTAGAATTCGCTCTGTTCGGCGCTGCATTTGAATCCCCGTTCAATGTATTTTATCCCAACTCGTCGTTATATCCTCAAAAAAAAATCTATTAAATATCGTATAATTACCTAACGAATCTGGGTCGTTAGAATATATATAGAGAGAGATATAGAGAGAGAGAGATATATATAGAGAGAGATATAGAGAGAGAGATATATATATATATAGAGAGAGAGATATAGAGAGAGAGAGATATATATATATATATAGAGAGAGAGATATAGAGAGAGAGATATATAGAGAGAGAGAGATATATAGAGAGAGATATATATATATAGAGAGAGAGATATATATATAGATATATATATATATATATAGAGAGATATATATATATAGAGAGATATATATAGAGAGAGATATATATATAGAGAGAGAGATATATATAGAGAGAGATATATATATAGAGAGAGATATATATAGAGAGAGATATATATAGAGAGAGATATATAGAGAGAGAGATATATATAGAGAGAGATATATATATAGAGAGAGATATATAGAGAGAGAGATATATAGAGAGAGAGATATATATAGAGAGAGATATATATAGAGAGAGATATATATAGAGAGAGATATATAGAGAGAGATATATATATAGAGAGAGATATATATAGAGAGAGATATATATAGAGAGAGATATATATAGAGAGAGATATATATAGAGAGAGAGATATATAGAGAGATATATATAGAGAGAGATATAGATAGATATAGAGAGAGATATAGATAGATATTGATAGATAGATATTGATAGATAGATATTGATAGATAGATATTGATAGATAGATATTGATAGATAGATATAGAGATAGATATAGAGAGAGATATATATATATAGAGAGAGATATATATATAGAGAGAGATATATATAGAGATATATATAGAGAGAGATATATAGATAGATATAGATAGATATAGAGAGAGATATAGATAGATATAGAGAGAGATATAGATAGATAGATAGAGATATATAGAGATAGATATAGATATAGAGATAGATATAGATATATAGAGATAGATATAGATATAGAGATAGATATAGATATATATAGAGATAGATAGATATAGAGATAGAGATATAGATAGATAGTGTGAGTTTTGAATAATTCCATAATTAATTGTTAATAAGATCATCCTTGTTCGGGAGTATAAAATTCAAAGGAGAGGAAGGGAAATCTTCCGACTCAATAGAAATTTAAATGGCCGGCTGTTGAAAGATGACGAAGGCAGCGTTCGCATCTGGTTTGGAGCAGACCCACTGTCTGCTCTTTGGTGTCGAAGGAAATTTACAACTTTTTAGAAATAGCAAGTTAGCGAGGGGGTGGGGAAAGTGACCCAACCCGACCGCAATAACCCCAGATGTGCGAGGGTCGAGACAAGAACCAACTTGTCCGTAAAATCTTTGGGAGTAAACATCGTTGCAAGAAAACGTTAGAAATTATTCGAAGTCCTTTAAAAATTTCCCAATCAGAATCTAGGCGTAAGAAGGGGGAATCGTTTTGGCATTGGAAGTTTCGGTCACATGGAATTCAAAATTTGGAAGATCTGGAAGGGAAAAATAAGTAGAAGGTGGGAAGTAAGACCATTTAAGGAATGGAAAACGAAATTTCGCTCTCACATCTCACATTTTTTGAAGACGCGCTCAGAATTTAATTTTTTTCGCGCAGCTCACATCTCACAAATGGTTTCGCGCAGCTCACATCTCAGATCAGTCAGATCAGATCGCTTAGATTTTTCGCTCAGCTCACAGCGCTGAGACGTTTTTTTGACATCGCTCGCATGTCATTTCGCGCAGCTCAGATATTAGATTTTCGCAGTCATCTCACACCACTTACATCGCTGAGATAGATTTTTCGCTCAGCTCAGATGTTTTTAGCTCGAGTCGAGTGTTCGTTGATTTTTTTATCATCGGGACAATTTAATGAGTTGATCTCGATCCGAGCCGCGGACGAACTATTTTCGGGTGGTTATTCGGACGAACGAGGCTATGCTGACACTGCGATCGGAGGGACCGAGTTCGTAGAAAAGGATTGGAGCAACTTCCAGTAGTCGTCGTTGATTGACACCGTCAGCGATCGCCGAGATTGGAACCTAGCTGACCATTGCGAGAACACCACTCTATGGTCTGCCTTGGTTGGTCATCATCAGAGGTATTTTACGACGGTTGGTAATGTTTAAACCGACATCGTATTGCGCTTGCGCGAAATGAATCAACCGGCATAAATTATAAAAAAGGGGCATGAACTATGGACTAAATCAGTGCCAAGACAGGTTTAATTGTTGATAAAATTATGCCATGGTTAAACTCAGTGGATTGCAATTGTTGAGAGAGGGAGATTTAATTGTTGATCAGATAATATTATAACTAAATTTCTGTGTATTGCTATTGTTTGAGAGAGAGGGAGATTTAATTGTTGATCAGATAATATTATTATTAAATTCAGTGTACTGCTATTGTTTGAGAGAGAGGGAGATTTAATTGTTGATAAGATAATATTATGGTTAAAGCCAGTGTATTTTAGTTTCTTTGGAGGGAAAGATGTCCTTGAGGTGGTAGTGTTTATGTTCTTATTTGTCCACCATTTGTGTTTGTTTCTTTTGGGGGAAAACAATAGATATCTAGATAGATAGATATAGATATCTAGATAGATAGATATAGATATCTAGATAGATAGATATAGATATCTAGATAGATAGATATAGATATATAGATAGATATCTAGATAGATAGATAGATATCTAGATAGATAGATATCTAGATAGATAGATATCTAGATAGATAGAGATATATATCTATATAGATAGATATAGATATCTATATAGATAGGTAGATATAGATATCTATATAGATAGATATTTATAGTATATGTATGTGTGTGTTTTTTTAAGGTAAGGGAAAACCTTCTAAAGACGCTGTGGAGTAGACTCCACAGTGCGTGGGATTTTTACCCACTAAAAACCACCTCCCATTTCTCTTCATGCCTCCCCACGGAACCGCCGTTAACCATTACTTCGCGAGGGGCACATTGGCTAGATTTTATTATATGCCACGTCGAATCCTTTCTTCATATCGGAGCTTCTTCAAAACACTGGACGCGTAGTTGGCCACTGCATACCAGTTCTCCTTAGAGAGAAGCATCAAATGTACTATGCCCTCTGGTCTTATTTCTTGTCATAGAATTCTCCGTATTTCTTGCCTTTCGTTATCAAAACGAGGGCAGAAGAAAAACACATGCTGTGCGTCCTCACCGACTGGTGTGCAAGAAGGGCATGATGCATCCTCTTCTAGCTTAAAGCGCTCTTGGTGTGATCGGAAGCAGCCATGGCCTGTTAAGAGCTGTGTGACGTAAAAATCTACTTCCCCATATTGTCTCTTGGTCCACATTCGTATGTTGGGTATCATACGGTGGGTCCATCTTCCTGAGGTCGACGCATCCCATCGGCGCTGCCATCTCTCCGTTGTCTCCAGTTTCTCCTCCTCGTTAACTATCTTTAGATTAGCATCAGGAGTTGCTTGCGCTCGTCGGTAGATCCTTGTACGTTCCTCTGCCACCAGGTCGATCGGTGGCAGACCGGCCACTACACATACAGCATCATATGAGACCGTGCGAAAAGCGCAGGCCCCTCGAAGAGCACCTCGTCTATGCACAGTGGTTTTGTGCCGGCAATAGGTCTTGATCACCGTGGCTTGAGACCAAATCGGGGCCGCATACAGCAGGGTAGACGTGATGACGCTCATCAAGAGCTTCCTTCTTCCTTGTCTAGGGCCTCTCGTGTTCGGCATTATTCGCGACAATGCTGTTGTCACTCTTGACGCTTTATCACTAAGCAAGCGAAGGTGGTCATCAAAGCGCAGCCTAGCATCTATCTGGACTCCTAAGTATCTGAGAGATGTTTGGGATGCAATGGTACAGTTACCGACTTCCAGGTTGATGGTTTCCCTCTTTTTTCGGCTTGTAATGAGGATAGCTTCAGTTTTACTCTCCGCTAACTGTAGTCCCACGGAGGAAAGCCAACGGCGAGTTGCAGCTATAGCGTCGTTTGAGATCTGAGTCACCTCTGACAGATGTTTGCCAGTGACAACAATGGCGACGTCATCCGCATATCCCACACTCATCGCTCCGTCTGGTAATGGAAGCCTCAGCACTGCATCATACATTATGTTCCAAAGCGTTGGTCCTAGGACTGATCCTTGTGGAACACCTCCCGTGATTTTATACATCTTGGGGCCCTCCTCCGTAGTATACACTAACTGTCGCTCATCAAATTAATTTGCGATTATCTTCGTGATATACCCAGGGACATCCAATGCATGCAGTGCTTGGAGGATGCAACTCCACCTGGCAGAGTTGAATGCATTTTTTACATCCAAGGTGACCAAAACGCAATATTTCTTACTTCCTCCTTTCCACCGTCTGCCTCTGATGGCATTTTGGGCGGTGGTAACTATGGTGTCTATCGCATCTACAGTGGATCTTGCCCTCCTGAATCCATACTGCCTATCTGACAGACCTTGGCAGTCCTCTACAAAAGTAACTAACCTGTTACAAATGATGCGCTCCAGGACCTTACCCGCCGTGTCCAAGAGACAGATCGGTCTATAGGAGGAAGGATCTTCGGGTGGCTTTTTCCCTTTCGGGATAAGAGCTAAATGCTGCCGTTTCCAGCGCCGTGGGAAAATCCCCTGACAGAGACATGAGTTGTAGGTGTCGAGAAATATATCCGGTCGGGTCTTGATGGCGGTTTTCAGGGCAACATTGGGTATTCGGTCAGGACCAGGCGCCTTCATGTCCCCGATTCTAGAACTAGTCATCACCAGCTCTTCTTCCGTGATAACTAGGACAGGTTCTTGCACTGCAGGTGGAACGAATGCTGCATCTTCCTGTTCAGGGAATAGTACTGAGACTATCTCCTCCAGGAACCGCGGATTGGTGGGGAATAGTGAAGTCCGGGATTTCACTTTGGCCATTACCGTCTTGTAAGGCCTGCCCCATGTGTATGTGTGTGTGTATGTGTGTGTGTTTCTGCGGTCATTGAAAACAAGATGGTATAAGATCAATAAAAATCCTAATAAAATCAACAAACATATGAGTTAGGGTGAATGGAACATAGAATAACATTTGTCATGAAGAGAAACATTATACCTTTTTCAAATTCTAGTTGCTTTTTCCAAAAGACATTCCTTCTTTGTGTATCTGTTGGCTGTATGAAATGATTTCCAGGATCAAATGTCACTTCAGCACTAACTCTTCCATCTAATAGTTTACTGCTTTCAGGTCCTCTTCTCTTTGGGGTTGATTCTGTTTTCTTAGGCCAATAAATCTTCCTTTTTATATCCAGTGTCCTGTAGGCCAATATAATCTTCCTTTTTATATCCAGTACTGACTCACTTTCTTCTTTATTGGCCTTTTGATGTGCCCTCTATGCATTGACAATTGTAATGTCTAACATCTGAGTGTAGAGTGGCCACCACCCTTTTTTGGAATGGATTCTGATACAGGACACAGAGATATGTTTCTATAATAAATCAATTCTCCCCATGTAGGAATTATATTCCTGAACCATATTGAATCTGGACTTGCTCCTTCTTTTCAGTCCCTGTGAGCACTTGTCAAAGGTTCTACTGTGCGGAAATTTGTGCCAAACATTATGACCTTATTATCCTTCCAATTTATGAGAATTTCATTTGCTGTAGCATATCAGTAATCACAAAACTCCCTGTTTTTTAGAGATGTCATTTAGGCGTAGAAATTTTTTATTTCCCTAAAATAATTCTAATCAGCTAATTTGTCCAGGCCTGTGGGCAGAAGCACAACTTCAACATCACCTGCTTCCTAATCTTGCTGAGCCAGTTCCCCAAGATAGCTTTGTATAGCTACAACAGTAAGTCCTTCTTTATATAGTGATATGCCATGTTCATACTTCTGCAGCACAAATATAAAAATAATATACTCTTAGCATATAGCAACATTTAGAAAAATGTATATCGTTATATTTTCAACAAAATGTATTTTCCGTAAATTCACCAGAAATTAGAAATATTCAAATTATACACCCCACTTGTGAATGTAATCTACAACAACCAAAATCATTTTATTCTAATACTATAATAAAGTAAATGCACTGTTCCAACCGGTGATGTAATATTATAAACAAATAAATGTTAATATTCATAAAATCTAATCACATAACATAACCAGCTAGATTGTGTGATCAAAATAATCTCAACACTCATTACATGTATTGCAACAACAAAAATGTAAAGCTAATGCATTTTGCCAATGTCCCAAAAAAGGGACGGCAATAACAATCGCACATAATTTCTACGTTTGTCATTCAAAACCCTTCCTAGAAGTATATTCTATTGTGATAACAATGTGGTAACAGAATAGTGAATTTTATTATAATTATAACTCTTTATTCACACAATGAAAAAAATTCAGAAAATTTGTGTTTTGAATTGTGTTCCTGGTGGAATAATATTAAACCAAAACTTACAAAAACATTACTTTCCATTTTTAATCTTTAATATAACAAACATAATACAAAAATATACAACTAATTATAAAACCTTTGTTGTAGGAACAAATTATTTTACACGTCCCAAAAATGGGACAATGGCAGGTAGTGGGTTAAAAATCTGGAAGGTTAAATTCATCATGTCATAGATAAAACATCAAAACGATACCAGAAATAACAATCTTCATTACCATAAAAATCTAAAAATTTTGGACAATGTGTTTCTAAATCACGAGTAACTAAATGAAAATGGGTAATAATTGTTCACCCAATGGATTTCCAAATTTTTTACTACACATTTGACAAATAAATGGAAAATTTGTGTTTTTAAAATCAGATTAAGAGCCAATTCAATCTCTCATCATGGAATTTTACACGTTTGTATTTCTTGATAATTCAATAATCAACATCTCCATTTTTTGGACGATCAGATGATGAAGACAACTTACTATAAATTGATTTTATTGAGTGTTGGGTAAACTTGAACTCCACATAACTTACATTAGCTCCATAGAGAACAAGAAAAAGACTATGGTTTCCTATTCTCTTTATTAAGCTGTAAAACAACCCAATAAACCATTCTAGAAATACAATATTTCTTTTCTCTTCCCAATACTATATTACAATTGTAATCATATACATTTTGAGGAGCATGCATCAATGGAATGAATTTAACAAGAAATGGTGAAAAGCAGGATTTTAAAATTGCTCATTACTCATTTATAAAATTTTAAGAAGTTCATTGCTTAAATTATGCCTAAGATTTACATAATCTTCTTGGTTAAACCTGCAATAGTGTGGCATAAGTAGTATGGCTGGTCCCCCAGGCCCTGCTTCTATTTTACTTCTTTTCTTCACTACTGGAATGTAAAGTTGAACACAAATACAAAGAATATACACTAGAACCAAAATGAGAATTCAGATTGAAATCTCTAATTTACTCACTCAGTCATTTGTCAGAGATTCAAGAGCAAATAATGTTAATTTTTCCATTTGATTGATGAAAATTCACATTCAATTTTTGTGTATTACTTCAGTGCATAAAAGATACAAAATATGTTAGATTTTCTGCAATGGTGTATTGTTTTCCCATTTTGCCATAAATTATTTAACATCTGTTAGCTTATAGTGTGTTGACTGCTAGTTTCCTTCCTAGCTTTCAAATTTGATTTGGAGGGGGTGGGGCGATATTGTAATATTTGTGCATTACTTCCCATAATTCAATGTTTTTGAATCCGTTTTTCACATTTGTGTTCATTGGTGTAACTAGTGGGTGATCCTTGCCCATGCCAGAAATATCCATTAAGAACAGTTTTATGGATTGTATAATGATTTCTGTTACAAAAAAGAGTGGTATTTTTAAAGAAATCTTATGTGTCACTATGCCTCTCTTGCAAACAGAAGAACGAGAGACAAGCAACCGAAAATGGTTATCGGTCGAATTGTAATTAATTACAAAATGATTAGACATGATATCACTCAGATAAAAACTGTCCCATATCTATGTGGTCTCAATGTCGGGCCCACTCCAGAATATATTCCTATTTACATCAATGCAATGGTTATGTTACTTCCCTCATCAAAAATAGATTTAATCTGTCCTCTCAACTACATCTCTTCCAGGCATGGATTCAAGGATTCATGGATTCATGACCCTCGCCAAAAAATATTTGAAATTTTCATTAATAGAATGCATTTTCCTTCAATACCTACAGATTTTGTCATATAAACAATTAAAATATATTGACGTGTAATTATCAATTTCCCTTTGTATTAAAATGATATATAATAATTCATAAAACAGAATTATTTATACGAGCATTGGTCAACATTTTTTTTACATGAAGACTATGACCCCCCAAAATGAATTTACTAAATCAGTGCCTGACCTCTTGGTCTATTTCTAAGAGAGTACTCAATTCTTCTGGCTGCTGTGGCTATGGGATGGGGAAACTTTTTAATGATTTTACTTCATACTATATCTTCAACACTAGTTCATAGGATGTAACTATTGAAAGCTGTTGTTCAAAAAGGTAGAAAAATTCACTGCTTAGCAACTTCCGCAGTTGAAAAAATAAAAAGCTTTGATGTTTTAATCGAACTGAGCCAACCTGATGGAGGTTAACAGTAAATCAGATAAAAGAATAATGCAGAGAGGAAATGACATTTTACCCAAATGAAGGAATGCTGGCACTTATTATATTGATAGTAATACAGGACAAAGATAACTCATAATTTTATTTCTATATTTGCTGATTCTTGTAATAACTTACATCTTAAATATCATAATATTATCACAACACTAGAGTCATTAATAATCATTTATACTTTATTCTGTTGTAGATTATGGCTTTCATTTTCCTAAATTATGCTTCAATTTGGAAATATTCTCATTTTCATGGTAATCGTTGCTAATGACATCTTGATTACACTCCTATTTATAGCAAGCCGCAAGTGAGCTTCGAGATTTTCTTCTTGGAATGAAGATCTGCAAAGATTTAAAATTGACTGAGAGTGGAGAGTTTCTTCTCACCTGAAGCACACTAGATGGAGGAACACTTACCCAGAGTAAGTCAGTATTAAAGAGACTACATGACATGCTCTTGTCACCTAGTTCATGCAGGTGCATATTCTTTTTTGTAACCTTTCTTTTCTCTGTGATTTTAATTAGATTATGTTTGAATCTACTTTTAACCTGTGTAACCTGTAGTAAGTTTCAGTATTAAAAATGTTATTTACCACATTTTTACTCCTTGTTATTTATTTTTAGTTTATTGTCTAGAATTGTTATTTATCTTTTCCATCTTTTATTATTCATATTGATTTGTAGATAATATCCTAGATATGAAGAGAACCCTCCAGGTTCAAAATGTAAATTTTTATTATCATTGTCTGTGCGTGACACTTTTTTCTTATCGTTTCTTCTTATCATGAATTCCCATTAATATAAATTCATTTATCATAGCAGAAAAATACAATTTAAAAAATAAACCATAACTATTGTTTGGAAATACTGCTAAAGAACTTTACTAATTTTGAAAATGAATAAAAAGATGTGTGTATTTTAATTTCTTTTCAATAATCAGTCATATATTATTGGGTACTTTTATTTGTGGGTCAACCCATGTAAAACTGACCAATAGGGAACATCACATAAATTGGTTGCTACTAAGAAAATTCTATCCAACCCATAGTTAATGAAAAGCTCAGTTTTTCTTGGGGCATCCATTTTAAATGAGTGAGTAAAGTGATTTTGACATTTTGTGCAATTTCCAGTAACATCTGTTGCTCTGGTGCTTTTTAAAGAGATTTCATTGAAACAAAGCCTAAATTAAAGGGCAAAAGCATTACCATAAATAGTGTTCATTGCACTGTTCCACCCAGCTCATTATGATTAGCTCAGAAATAATATAAAAGATTCATGTATAGAAGTCACTTCTTTGCAGTCAAATATTTTACATTTTAAGTCAATACTCATTGTCAACATCTTTAGTGAATAATTTCTTAATAGCAAATTTGTTTATAACAAAGTTTGGGAGCTGAGGGTCTTATTCATTGTTTCTAATAATCAAAAGTTGGATTTTGGAATAAGTTTTATCCGTCATTTTCATATAAAATCTTTATTAATTATTAGGTAACTTATTGTCCAGTAAATTAGATTTGAAAAGCTAACTTATTTCATAGTATAACAAGTGTTCAAGTTGTGTACAAACAAAGAGACACAGGGCACTTGTTTCCTAAATTTTGAGGTTTATTAATTCTTATTGTAAAATCATGAAATAATGTCCTGAGTATCGAATATAAATTTCAATTTAGAATGATTCAACCTCTGCAGTCAATAAATAAATCAGATTTTTAGAACGGATAGCATCTAATTTGTGTTACTGACAGTGGAAGAATTCTATGCAATTTCCTTGTTGCAGAAATTTTCTTGCAGGTGTTGAAATTATTTTTTACTGTGGGACTTTTATTTCCACGTTTCGTTATAACTGTAATAAAATGCACTCCAGTTATTTTTCATTGCAGGATTTTAGCATCTACTCAGCCATTAGATTTTGGTTAGTACTTGATTGTTGTAAGCTTTCATGTGTTTCTGTTCCTTTTGTTGTACTACACATCATTTACTGGAAGTAAGTAAAAAAATTGTTTTGTTTTTTTGATTTGTCAAATCCAAAATATTGAGATGTGACAAATATTGAGATGTTGGTGTGTATTCCTCTCAATTTTGAGAGGTGTTAGAGAAAGATTAAAAGATGATTATCTGTTAGTTTTACCTAAATTCTAAGATAAGTGTATATTGATTGATCTTAATGAAATTGTTTATAAGACAAAAATAATGATTATTTTTGTAATGTGTTAAGCTATTTTTTCAATATGAATTTGCAAAACCTTTCCTGTAACTTATTTACAATTCTTAGGTTTACTTGAATCTGCAAATGATTTCCAGGTTTATTGTAAAAGTTCATTCACTTCAATACTCTTGCTTCATTACCTGTTACTTCTTCAATACTAAAACAATAAATATTTATCGCCAAACAATTTCTCTTATAAAAAGATTTTTCATTATTTCGATAGCTCATTACAATAATCACTTAAAAAAGATATAGTGATGTATTTATTCATTCAAGACTAATGATAGGAAGTCCTTTTTTTTTCCTGTTTGAAGTGAGAATTTTCAGTCATATTGTCAGCTTTTGATTCATTGGGACACTTTCTTCCTACCATTCTGGACTCTGACTATCTACAACCATCTTGAAAAAGTTACCTTGTAGCTGAGTTTTCTCAGTGTGATACTGTAATTTTTTTTCGCAATATCATATTGACATCAATATCTTTAAAGTACAAAATTATATGTTTTTGGTGACAGGAAATTACTGATTAATGTGTGTGTGTGTATATATATATTACTGATTTTGATTACTATGCAATCTTATATCAGTTATCTTTTCTAATTGGCCTCTAACCCGATAGAAATCTAATTCTATTCTTGTTCTTTTGTGTGTATTGTATTTGACCGCACATTCTAATTTTCTAAAATTAAGAATGCCCAAAGACAAATGTTTCAAATAAAAACCACTTCAAAGTATCTTTGATATTTTTCTGAAAATCAGCTAGTTTTATATGTAATTGATAGTCTCCCTGATATTTTTCCTATGATGTCCTCATTTATCATAAACTATGAGCTTGCATCTGCCACAAAATACTCTTTCACATAATTCTTTATTACTGATAGCATGCTTACTCATCTCTCAACTTCACATTAAAACTATATTAGACTTTTACGAGCAATTTGTAAAAGAAACTAGCGAAACATTTTTAAACAGAATCATTTTATTGATACTTTCCAATACAGCAGTTGAAGTTACATCATATCATAAGACAAAAAATCATGTGAAAAAAATAGCAAATTGCCCAAAAACTTTCATGATACAAAATGAAACTTGATGTAATAATTATGTAAAATCATGTGAAAAAAATAGCAAATTGCCCAAAAACTTTCATGATACAAAATGAAACTTGATGTAATAATTATGTGAAGGGAAAATGACCTACAAAACACTATAAATCTGACATATTACAAAAATTTGACAAAAATTCTCTCTTTCCACTCATCACAAATATGCTCATTAAAAAGTTACATCCAGAATTAAATACAAACCCTGACTCTACTGGAAATTTTTTAATAAATATACCTTTAAAAATATAGGAGGAAAACAAACTTTACGAACAAAGACAAAAGAAAACCATCTTCGTCTTGACAAAATAAGAAAATCTTCAAAAGCTGTTGAAAACCTTAAAAGGTCAAAGAATCAAGAGACACCATATTATACATCTTCACGTGCACAGTATAATTTCTCTCGTCGTAGTACATAAATTGCTTGGTCTTTCGTTTCAAAAGATTTCCTATTGTGAGATGATTCGTTGCGAAGTAGTATTCTACAGCGTCTAAAGTGAAGGAATCAACGTGCAGCAAGTTCATCTTGATAAAAGTTAAAAGTGGTGTTAAGCACATTATGGGATGTAATTCTCGAATGAGAGTTATGACATTCACTAAGTGGTATTTAGGTAATTTCGTCAAAGCTTTTCCAATGTCAACTCTTTCTTGTACGTCCCAAGTCTTGTAGAACAGACATCTTCCAACTACTTGCTGGTATTCGACATCATAAACAATACCTGCGCGTGGGACGGTAGAGCGTAAGAACTTAGTATGCTTTTGGAATGCCATCTCTAATGCGGAAATAAGCTTGACGTGTCGGAAGATTTCTCAGTGTCAATGTTGTCACAGCAAGCAGAGAGTTGTCTCATATACACACACGCGCACAGGAGTGAATTAGTGGGCGAGAAGCAGGGATCATCTATGTGGTTTACTCGGAATAAACGTTATCAGTGTTGCCACCGAAAAAAAAATCGTCTTCATTATTGCCTTAGAGGGTTTACGATATTGAAGACAATACAACATCTCTCTAATAAAAAAAATAAGATTATTCCAAACTAGACGGCATATGAAACAAATCCTCAAGAATAACCTAAGTTAATCACTGTATAAAAGAGATATTTATAGCGAACTGGTCTTACGAACTTTTACATTGAGTCTAGAAGAATGTGATGATTAGAGCCACTATTTCATAATTAACACACTCATGGGTATGCTAGATACGTTTATGAAGTTATGTTTATTAACATTTTTAATAACGTACAAAAACATTTTAGTTCAATTAATGGCCATTATATAATCTAATTAAATCAATAATGAAAGACTTACGACCTTTTATGAACGAATAATATATATTTTGCGATAAGAACTCACAATGTTCCGACTTCATTTCAAGTCGTCGTCAGGTGAATCAAGATCGTAAGTCTTTCATTATTTATTTAATTAAAAGCATTTTACACAATTAGTCACATTTTCCGTTCGCATATATAATTATTAACAAGTAAAACGATCCTATTTTTTAAGAACAGACATACGAAAATAATTACATTAAACGCTTCATTTTGGAAATGTTATACATTAGAAATACCAAATAGGCTCTTAATTCACAGATGGACACTGAAAAATTACATAAAGAATATATAATTTAATTTTCAATTCTTACTTTAAGGAATTTAGTATAAAGTCATATGATATTGAAAATTAGGTTATTATTGTTTGTCCAATGTGACTCCCCTTTTTAATTCATTGATAATTGTTTGATTCTGATGTATGCAATTTTTCTCCTTCCTTAGTTAAAATACTGAAAATTGTTTGTTAGGATTTATTTCATTTTATTTACTTTATTGCTCTTAATTGCTTTATTTTATTCATTGTAACTTTAATAACCATGTTTGTTTGGAAAATAAGTGATGTAATGTTGACCATTGTGGTACCTTGCTGATATTCATTTTCTTGTGTATCACAACTCACGTGAGTCCATTGCTCTTGCCAATTTGCCCATGGATGATCCACAAAAAGGATTGAAACTTTGTATGTTGTTTTATTTATTTGTGTTTCGGAGTAAATATATGTCAGTTCTTAAAAAAGGTCGTTTTTTTGTTATAGAAGCATTTTAGTTTGAAATTTACCCATAATTTGGTATTCTATTAATTCTTAATAGGATTTGCTATGCTAACATACAGATTTGATCAGAAGAATCTTACGGACCTTCCAATCGCTCTAAACTTTAGGTTCTCAGATATGCAAATCTAGTCTCGAGCGCACCTTCCCCTGTTTCCTACCCCCCCCCATTCTCTCGAGTTGCTCCTCCAGTCATGTCTCATGATTTATCATGACGCCTAGGTTTTTCCTCCTTTTCTGTTGTAATGTACCCCCCCCCCCCGCACCACATTTTTCAATTTCTCCTTATTCCCATTATCCCACTGTAATATTGTTTCGTTACATGCTTCATCGATTTCCCTTTCGGCGGTGGTGGTGATAAGGATTCGGGGACCCTCCCGCAAGATTTTTCATGCCCCCCCTCCTCTTTAAAAAATTGTTCTTGTGACTTAAATAATTATACCCAATTATCACGTTGAATGAACTACTAAATTACAGTCAGTATAAAACATAATTTGCATTATTATTTGTTGATACTATTTATAATTTCACTTGTCTTCGTTTTTATTATTTATTTAGATATGTCACCGTGTGGATTTCCTGATTTCCTACAGAATTTCCTACGTTGCCTGATTTCCTTCTTTGCGGGTAACAGAAACACAAAAGAAAATTCTTAGGATTCCTACGTTGATGTTTCCGACCTTTATGTCGCGAAACGCTGAACCGGAGTGAACAAACCAATATATGCGTACCCACTTAACTTGACTTCCAGTCTCATAAATATATCAGTAACAATAAATTGTATAAATGAATACCTTATTTAATTGAATCATATGTTCAATATAAAGCTGGTTATGAACATTCGTTTCTACTCAGTTTATGTTGAAGAAATAAATTTCCGACAATAAATTGTTTTTCATTTTATATCAAGTCAAAAAACTTGCGTAAAATTCGTTTATTTCTATCTTTTATTTTATTTTAATTTTCTTACCATGGTGGGGCCCTCAGACCCCGGGGGCCTCCCCGCGCCGCAAGCACTGAGAGCCCACTATCGTCGCTACTGCCGTTCGGCCCTGTTCTTCGTGCTTGTGCCACTGTCCCGTTCGTCCATACCTACGTTTACTTGTATTTCATCAATCAATTTCATCCTGTTGCACCATCAGAGGGGATTATCAATCTACCTTCATTACAAGACGGTGTCCTCCACGTTAGTATTTTTGGTTGATTGGCTACAAATTCCACACACTAGTTCTAATTAGGACCACTCGCTCACATAATGGCGATTGTGTGACACCACCCAGTTGACTCTTTTTTCAAATATTGTCTTGTGCACTCACTTTCACGGGACCCAAGTGACAGATGACTCACTGAGATCCGGTATTACCAAATAGAGGACGCTAATTTCCCCTAAACTACAAGTAGGTTTCGAAATGGGTACTATCTACAGAACCAAGATAAATATATGACTATTCCCAGTTAAAGTGTCATTCCATCAAAAATACGTTAACTATGTTTATTTCTTTATTTATGAACTTTTACAGAACATTTTTAGAACGCGTCTTTTCCTACAAGAAGCATCTAGCTATCGGAGCATATTTATGCTTTAAATTCGTTACACAATTACCTCATGCTTTCTTGAAAGTCGTATCTTCTGTTTCCTTCCAGACTCTCCTAATTTGGTCTCAACAGTATTTTTATCTCATGTTCTGTAACACTAATTATGTTCTTGAAACTAAGCACATACATAAATCTTAACTACGCTCATCGATACCACATATAACATGTATTTCATAATTCAAGCCCATTCGGGCCGATATAACTGAAATTTCGTTTAATCGATAGAAATTTGTTGTTCTTAAATTCTGATACCTAGTTGCTCAATAGAAAAATGATCTGTTTATTCGTTTTCCTTGTTTCTTTTTATTCTTTCAATAACACGTTCCTTCGGAATTGAAGGAATGATATGTGCTAGAATATCTACTTCTTGTGCTTTTATTGACTTATTTGTCTAAAAAAACACGCCTAGACCTTGCTTCCATAGAAGTCGATTCACAAAACCACTCGCGAGCCGAGATTCGTGTTTATCACATCCTGGACATTAGATCGCAGAGAGAGTAGGAAATGGAGCTTGTGTGGCGGGTTGCGTTCTTACATCTGAACGTTCTGCTGGTTGCATACCCGCGCAGACGGTTACGAACTATAACCCCAACATTAATTATAATGCTTCGAAAACGAAAACAAACATTGTTTTCTTAGGAGATGAAACTAATGGCCTTATAAGTATAAAATTTCTCAAATGTAAAATCGGTCTTGTCGTTGGCAAAACCAGAAAACAAGTAACAACCATAACTATCTACAATACCATAAAAATCTAAAAACTTTGAACCAAGAGATTCTCTATCATGAACAACTAAATGACGTTGGGTGATAATTGTTTACGCGTTTGCTGCACCATACTTCTGACTATAGATTTAACAATTATATGGAACGTATATCGTATTTAATAATAGATTAAGAACCTATTCAATCTCACACCATGGAATAGTACCCATTTGAATTTCTTAATAATTCATCACTGATTCTCTGAATATTTTGGACAAGCAGGTGATAAATACTATTCACTACAAATTGTTCTATCATTGTTTTGTGATCTTGAATCTATCATAATTTTAGATTTGACCCCACAGAACACAAAAATGTGTCTAGTTTACTAATTACTTGATTAAACTGTGAAACTTCCCCCTAAACCATTCCAGAAATTCGTTATTTCTCGTGTCTACCACAAATTAATACATAATTCTTATCATACAGATTTCATCAAGAATCGTGCATAAATACAATGAATTTCATGAGAAATGGTGAAAAACTATATCTACAAACGTTTTATCGTAAAATAGTGCTTTAGATTTACATACTCTTCTTTGTTAAGCCTGCATTAGTGTGGCAAGATAACATAGCTGTTACCTCAGATTGTGCCTTAATTTTACATCCTTTCTTAGCTTCTTGAATGTAAAGTTGAACGCAAATAAAATGAATGTACATTAAAACCAATATGATTCGAAGAACAGAAATAATATGAAGAGAAGCAAGATTTGTGCAGCCCGGGAGAAAATGGGGTGCCAACATCACCGATAGTAAGTTGTAACAAACAGTACAATACGTAAAGAAGACGATCGGTAAGTACAAATATACGTAACATACAATCGATAGTGATAGTTGGTCATATCCCTAATTACGAAGGCGATTGTGAATAATACTGAGACTTTCAAAGGTAGTAAATAGGTATGAAGAGATGGAGAAACTTGGCATAGGATATTGATATATACAAAGGACTAAAAAGTACACAGTTTAAGATAATAAATGCGTATATCAAGGGTGTTCATCTGCAGTGTGCAATTAGCCTAATACGAGAACAGTTAGTCGTATTGCGAAACCAGGGATACTTGACCATATCCCCAGTTACGAACGAGATTCTGAATAATACAGAGACTAACAAAGGAAATAAATAGATATGTCAGGATGTAAAAAAACTTGGCGTGGGATACTGATATATTAAAAGGACCAGAAAAAAGACTATTTATACTAATAAAAGCGTATATCACACTATATGTATACTATTGTGCTACTGGCCTAATAAAGGAACAGATCATATAGTCACAAGTTCAAATTGGTCGTATTGTGAAACCAGGGATAAGAACGATGGAAACGTAATAATAGTGTGCAACCGCTATTGCATTGCGCAACCCGTAACGCGCAATTTAATTGGATGTGCATATATCACTTATCATAGAGTAAAGAGTAGGCTTTTGCAGATAAGTAATTTGTAGTGTGAGGAATTGCCTGCTGTGTGAAAGCAGAATACAAAGTTGACGTGTGAAACCATCCGCAAGGCAATGAATCTAAATTGTAGTTTGAAAGAAGGGTACATTTTGATGGATATTAAAAAGTATGAATCTATAACGTTGAATGATAAGAAAATGCAACATAATCTAACACTAATAGAAGAAAATGTAACCATCCAACATCTGATAGAGCTGTATAGCTGAGCGATGTATATTCAACTGAGATTTGTGAATAAAGTTTTAAAAAAACTCACAAGGCTGTCAAGGCAGGACCGCACCTGATGTACATTGTTGGCAGCCTGTGGGAGTTCCTATGTACATCTCCGGACAGTGTGCACCTGTGTCACCAAGTCTCACGTTCCGTTGGAGCGCTGCACCAGAAAATGCTTCTCTCCACGACGTGGCCAGAAATAGTTATGCGTCCTTTTTTTATTACTGTAATATTTGTAAATGGGAAATGTAGCGTGCTACTGAAGCATCTACATGGAGCAATAGGAGGTAGGAGGTGGGTGTTAGGGCTATTAGGTGGACCGGTTAGTTGGGTTTACCAACAACTTGGCTCACGTGGAGGGGTTGGTAGGAGTTGTTAGTAATAGTTTGAGTTATTGATACTAGGAGGAGGGAGATAGAGGAAGGAGGGTTCGCTTTTCAGTTGTCACAGCTATATGAACTGGGACATTAATGTGAAAAAGCTACATTTTTTTCTAAGAATTGAACCCGGGATGCCTACGTGATGCGTTTGAGCGCTACCACCTGAGCCACGGAGGGGCCTTATGGGTCCTTGCCCTTGCGCTGCTGGACCGAGCGCTGACAGCTTCGTGCCGCTTTGATGCCGTGCAAATGAAAGTGTACCTGACACGTACTCACAGATCTAAGGCGGCCTCCAACGTGTGTGTTATTATTGAGGGCCGGAAGAAGATGAGTGATAAAAACTGTTAATTGTGTAACTTTAAGAAAAAGAAAAGGTTAAAATTTGTACTTGACTCCTTCATTCTCATCTCGCTAAAGAGAACTCACGATAAAATATTTCGAAGCAGATAAGAGTAGTTTTTCTACACACAAAATACGAATAGGTGTTGTGCCATTTGTGTTGTAACTATTTTGTTTCGTTCAGTAATTGCTTACTCTACATTAAAGCGACGTATTTCTTTACATGTTTTCTTTATTGAGCTATTGAATTCGAAACATATTTGTGTTGATGTTCTTATTGTTCCATACATTGTTGATGCGTTTATTTCGTGGATTATTTCTATGGATATGACATATTTCCTTTCTCATCACAATCATCTCAACTGGTGTTCGAGGGCAGTGACCGGGGAATTTACGGTTACAGTATCAACAACAATTATACTTTAATTCTCAGAAAAATACATTCAATTCAACCTTATACATAGGTAAATTTATCTCTCTAGTCAATTGGCGTAAATTTTTTCAGGTACACCTGTCTATCTCCCTCTCCAAGAGTCACCAACCTCTTCTTTTTTCTCTTCAAAATAGTGTCCAAAGTAAGATGTTCTGTCATAAAAAAATATTCAATGTAATCCAGTAAAACCTGGTCAAGCTCCATCACGTTGAGAGACATGAAGATCACTGGAGATTTTGTCATAAACTTTGCCATTGGGTGCATGCACTTTATTATATGCAGAACACAAAACAGCTCCCGCCGCGTTAATCTGGCTAAAACTTGCGCCATCTGCACTCTCTCTCCGTGATCCCAGTTTTTCTGTGCATCTTCTCCGGTACACGCGTTTCTCATATTCATCGATTGCTCTCCCATATCCAAGGCGGTAGTTTGGTCAGTGGTTCCTGCAAACAGATCATCAGTTAAAAAATGGTCGCTTAAGACGCTAGTCATATGATCTGTTAATTATATTTTATTGATGAAATATTAATGGAAATGCTTATAAAATATGGCATTATATTTTATAAATGTTGTAAATGTAGAAGACCTAGTTTTTGAACAGCCGGAAAAGTGGATTTTCGTCAATAAATTCATTTAATTATGTACTTTTGGCTTTATCATAAGCAGCCGCAAAATATTTACTTTGGAATTATGAAGTCAAATTCCGTCCGTCTCAGATGTCTCTGGAATCTTGTTACTCTTAATCCCTTTTACACATTTGACCTTTTGGACTCATTCAGGGGGTACTGCCAGGTAATCTTAATCAAATCATTCTTATTTACTTCTTTCATTATATTTCAAGTGCTTAGTGTGTTAGTTTTCTGATCGAAACTATTTATGTCAATCTAATTTGTAACTATGTTGTTTATTAAGGAAGTAATGTGCACTCGCTTGACACCGTACGTAAGAAGCATGGCCTGTCAATAGCATGTACAACCATGACGTCGCTCACAATGGCGGACAGGACAAAAACGGAAATATCTCTTTAGTATGTCGAGTGGCCTCCATAAAAATATTTTTTAAATAAAGTTTTTCTACGATTCGGAAAGTAATTAATCAAAAATGCATTATTTTCTCGTGACAGAGTATGTACTTCATCCAAATATTACATTGTTATTATAGTGCTTAAATGACTATGTAATATGGGAGTTAATTAAGGTGCGCTTTAAAAGTTTAAATCGATATCAGCTTATATAGTTGCATCTATTTATACAAATTTTTGACTACTGAAATATTTAATACTTTAATTATGTTACGTTGAATGTAAATGGGAGACGGAACCAGAATAGAACTCTGTACATTCAGCTTAACATGCTAATGCACTTACCCTCTGTGACATCGCGCTCGTCAACCATTGACATTCAACTTGCGAGACCCACAGACTTCTGAGGTGATCTCATAGAGATTAGGATCGTCGTATGAGGCGGCTCCCTTAGGAAGTATTTGGTTGTGGAACGTTTTTTATTTTTTTTTCAATTCTGGAGTTCACAAACATACAGAAATCTCTTAAATTGCGGTGAACCTCATGAAAATTAAAATGGATTTTCATTCAACTTAACATAGTTGATCAGTTACCTGTCAATGTGGTTCACCGCAAATTAAGGGAGTTCCGTTTGTGAACTCCAATTTTCATACTATTATTTGTCAACTCCAATATTGTCTCATCCAACTAGCTTCCTGCCTTAAAAATCAACAAGTTTCCTTGTCTCCCATTTATCTAAAGTCTTCCCAAATGTGAGTACTGGTGAAATTCGGCGATACAAGTCAGTTTACTTCGGTCTCTTGTCACATCCTTCAAAAACCGTATTTCTACCACCTTTCACACTTATGGGAAATATCTCTCTTTTATACGTGTAGTATATATTATGTAATATTCTTTCCCTATAAATATCCAATGTACCCTTACCCATCTCAAGTGTGATACAGTCGTATCTGGGACTTTTCTTATTTCCTTTACCATTCTCTCCAACTCTTCCATAGTTTCTCTATATCCTCCAAAACACTTTCCTCTCCCTCCTCTTGGTCTTCTCCTTAATCCTCTGTCCAAACAATCCCTCCAATACTATTGTTCCTACTTCCTCCGAAGCCCAAATGTCTTCGTCCTCCATTTCCCCACACGACTTCATCGTACTAATAACGAAGTGCTCCCAGCTTGTTTGATTTGTTTTCTTGACCGCTTCTTTAAATTCATTTTACTTTCTCATACTCTCTCTGTAACTCGCGATCATCCTTTCTGTCGCGCTTTTCCTAACTATCTTCTGTCTTTATTCTTCTATTTTTTCAGCTTTGCTAACCCATGTGTCCACCATATTCTCCCTATATTTATTATATAATATCCATTTATTACACAGAGAAAAATCTTCGAACGCTTTCCCTGTTGCTGCTGTTCTTCGATCCCCCCACATTCGTGATCGTGCATTTGCATCCTTCCATATCGATATATCCTTATTCTTGTACTCATCCAGAAAACCTTATATAACTAGAGCATTTGCCAACTGTACATGTTCTTATTAATGAAATGGCCCGCGTTTTCCTCTGGTTTTCTTTCGGATAGTGACGGATGGGCGGGAATGACATTAATACTTTTGGTTTACTAATCTCGAACTTTTCCCCAAATATACAGAATTCATTTTGGAATAATAAATGGATGACTGCGTATTTATTAAATAACTTTTTATGAATATTAAATCCACCATTTCCCTTGGGGCCTTGATCGAAATTGATGGGATGGTCGCTTGCTTGTTTCCGAAGAGTAACTACGTTTATTATCCCCCACGTGGCCATTCGCAGTTTGCAACTGCTTTTTGAACAATAAAGTTTATATATAATTCCCTTTCCATTTTTTTCTATTAATATCGTCTGATAGTACTGTATCGTATACTGTTCTAAAACCATTTCATTTACATCATCCATTATTATCATTATTGCCCAAGGGTGATTCGTACTAACTATTCTTGATTTTATTGACACATGGCCCGGTTTCTCTTGTCTTTTGTAACATTCCTGTGCACATCAGCTATATTATTATTCCGTGATTATTCCGCAAGCTCTTTAGATCCGGTCACCTTATATACTTTATCTAACACGCTGTGGTCACATTTTACATTTTTGCGCAAACTGTTTGTTCATTCCGGACCCTTCTCTGTCCTTTGACAATTTTTGAATACATGTCCCTAAATTGCGCAAATTCAGAAACCTTTACCTTCTCCCTAAGACACACTTTACACTTGTGTACATATTTGAGCAAACTTGTATGAGATAGATGTCAATTTGTATGAACCAATGTCATGTAGTTACTCTCTGACATGCCGTGCGACAGGTCTGAGGATCTCGATACATTTTGTATGGGCTTCATTCAGGATATACATGTCGCTTATACCAAACGCAAACATGAATGCCCATGCGCAGAACCCATGGCCAGTACGCTCTCCGCCATGTTTGTTTATATTATAGTTATATTTTTTGTAGGTTATATCATTATCATACATTTTTCTCATAGTCTATGAACTCCTGTAATCATAAGTGGTGAGTGGCGCATTGTATTATAACTAGTTAAGTTTAGATTAGTTTATTTCTTTAGTAGATTAGTATATCAGTTTGTGTTCTTCCTTCGCGATACACCAAGAATTCCCAGATACAAATCGCAGAGTGTATACGCTACCGTATGCATGTATGAGGTAGAAAAGTGTTAGACACATACAAATCGCAACCCTTCGAAAAGTTGCGAAACATGTATCTCATAACAAATCGCTCATACATGTATGTAAGTGTAAGAGTACTTTTACACATCCTCGCCATATGCCCCTAGCGGAAACATTGGTAGCATCGCAGAGGCTCCTTCTCATATTATGACACCCATAGCCTACTTATTCCAGCTACATATTTCTTGTTAATATTTTGTAACTCTTCTGTCGATCGAATGAATTAGGATACATTTTAATTTTTAGACATATTATTCAAGTATATAGTATGTTAATATTGAATCCTGAATGTATATCCTGTTCTAAAAATGTTGAAAATCAGATTAAGACGTACCCCACTACTATAAATAAATAATAAAAATCACGAGAGTGTAATTTATCATGAATGTAAACTCGAATGACAATGTTCTCGGGTTTTATCATGATAAACCTATTATAATAATGTTGTATTATAATAACTAGGCTACCTCGGTCATATAAACACGCACGGTCTTTTTGATTGGAAATACTGTTTATATTTTTCGAGTAAAAGTACTAGTGCAGCGAATGAATAATTATCGTGATCTTCATTTGTACAGTTTCGAACAAAACACCATCGAGAATCAATCTTAAAATTAGAATTCTACAATTTTATCCATTTTATTCTTATTGTTTCCCCGATGGCAGATCAAGTGTAAACCAATTTTAATGCAGAGATATACTGAACTTTCAAAACATTTTAGTTGTTGAGATAATGACCATATAAAATGAAAATTTTATCTTATTTGTCATTAACTTGTGAATCTTTGTCTTGTACTCAAAGGTGATGCACTGAAAGCATTCTCGTGGCCACGTTCGAAACACTCAGAAACACAATTAAGATAAAATGTCAGACACAGACCTCTCCTGAATTGACTCAAGTTTGACCTCGTACTGCAGAACTCGTGTAGCTCCACTGATGAGGTTGAAAAACCGTCTTTCATTCACTCCCGACTGTTCAGACATTTTTTGACATGTTATTGTTAAACAAGTGAGTCGAAAATGTTCAGACATTTGTATTGAATCATTGAATGAGTGAATCATCTCTGGAGCACACTCTCTTTGATTGAGTTGAGTGATTCATCTTGATTGTTGTCGAGCTAAGGAAATTTTCCCTTGATGATATAGGTTGATTCAAATTTCTTGCCATGAAGTTAAAAAAAATGATTCGACATCTTATGATTCAGCGTATTAATTACAAGTTCCTTCGCTGACTACATTCGGGTGGCAATCCTGCATCACGCAAGTTGGGCGAAGCCAGAAATTTCCTCGCTTTGTCACGAAACGTCATTCCAGTTCGAGACCTGGTCGAGTTATCAGGTTATAACATCGAATCAGATTGGCATCAACGCACTAATTTCAAAGGTATATAAACCACATGGCTTCTTCTTTCGAGACCAGTACCAGTTCCAGTACCAGTTCTAGTACGAGTTCAACTACAACCACGACTACTACTAGTGAGAGGACACACTTCTGATCTCGCCTCTTATATCGAGGTTCGAACTCTTCACTGTCGTCGCCAAATCGACATACCAGGATATTTCTCCTCTTCACCCCTTCACTATAAGGGTTATCACTTTCGAATTCTTCACTCCGCTACATTTCACTCTCGTCGCCAATCCGACATTTTCTCGCAAGATCGAGCCTACGATTGAACTTCAGAAGATACTTGCGACCGCGAGATCTCTACTCATCAACTATTGCGTTTGTCAGCACGACAACCATCCGACTCAACTCTACAATCAACTTCAACCTTAATCAACCAGCTGATTCCAGAATCTTCTCATCATGTCATCTCTAGGAAACCAGTATTGTATCATTATTTCTCATTATTTCATAGCATGTCATTAAATCATTTTATTATTGTTAACAATCAACTTTCATCTCACTACCTCACCCACCATCACATTATATTTTTTCAGTAATAATATTCTTGTGCAGGTAAGATTTAACTTGTCTGTACACCGACCTTAGCATGCGTGAAATCTTCTTGAAGATCTTCGCGGATGGCTGTGACTATTTACTCGTACAACCAGGACCATTAAATAAGTAATCAAAGACTTACGGCCTTCATCGGACGAACTTCAATCATAAAATATGTACTGTTCTTCCGTTAAAGGTCCCAAGTTTTTGATTATTTATTTGATTTGATTATTCAATGGACGTTAATTGTAGTAGAAATCAAGACCTCTATCTCAGAATCGATGGCCGGCGGATGTCTCCGTGTTCAGGAACACCCTTTTCTAAACCACTGCTCTCGGCAAGATGGTGTCCGTCTTAATTACTTCGCAAGACAACCGAAATATTCAGCTCGATTACCGCGTCGCGTTTTTCGAATATCGAAACAAAAACTCTGAGAAGTCTGATGCTTCCTTTTGTAATACTTCTGGTTGAACACACCCCGGAGGGGACAAGTTATCCCTGCAATGTTCGAGTCTCACCCTCCGTCTCAGCATTTCCGCGCTCACGCCGCCAAATCATCCCCCTACACTTTTGCGTCCGAAAATCGGCGGGAAGTTTATCCGGTACTGAAAAAAGGAATATGTAATACTAACATGAATTTCTGCGGTTCGTGGGATTTCCAGCTCGAGCTTTCTATGGATGTCCAAAATTATGTTCCCTACTACATCTTAGGAATTATTTTTACACTCTCCCTGGAGTCATAAACCTTTTGTGCTCGTCGCCCCTCGCTAGCTTTGCCCGAACAAGTTGTACATTGCACACTTTGTCCTTCCAGAATCGCTACTACGACTGTACGTTTTGGGTTACAAAGAAAGCAAATAAACATGACCGCAGTTATTAATTAATGAATTTTGTTTTTAATTATTGTGGATTATTGTGTGTGTCTCAAATATTACTATACAGAGTTGGACACGTAGTTTTCTTTTCCTTGTTAGAATGAACCAAGTTTCTAGAAAATACAACGATAAAATTATTAAATCTTTGCTGTGGACTCAAGAGAAACATGAGAACCAATTATCCTTTAAGGGGCATTTAACTATTTTGTTTATAACTCTAGCAATCACGCACCGGAAAAATTAGTTTTCCCGCCTTCCGCAAGCTCCTTGTCAGCATGACACGCTTTTATGTGGCTCTCGATGCCAATTAATTGAGGTTCCAGTGATAAACCTAGGGCGGGGATCTTCAAACTATGGCCCGCGGGCCGACTTGCGGTTGGAATCCAGAGTAAATGATGAGTACTAACATCTATTTTGATCACAAGGGTATTTTTGGTCAAAAACTACTTCCCATATCTCACATCTACCCAAAGTCAAAGAATGACTCTTAAAATTTCATAAATGTTTTTCCAAATCTGTTTGGTCCTGATTGTTTAAATATTTTTTCAAGACAATACATAATTGATGTATTTATATTGATTGTTAACGTTTTAGTTAATGTTAAAATCTTGGTAGTCGAGTAAGCCTATCTATGAATGTACATATTTCTTCCGTGTACCCTACACGTGGAGAAGATATGTGATAACTTTTCGTTAGGTGAAAATGGCGACGAGCAGGGAATCGAACCGGGCACTCCAGCTTTGATCGCAGGAGTGTTAACCAAATTTTCATTGTCTAGACTTTCGAACTACGCAACGTCGACATGGCATCGTTTAGTCGTTGTAATGAATCATTTTGTTCAAGTAAATAACTATTCATAGTTGCGAAAGCCATGGTCGGTTTGACTCCGTAAAGCAATTGCTCACGCTTCGCCGCCTCAGTCATGTCAACGAACCCAATACATAGAAGGTAGCGCAGCCGAGTGTCATCTAACGGCAACTACGAACGAGAGTGGGGAACAAACTACAGTTCTTGTAGCTAAGTCAGATTCTTGAGCGTGGCTGAGCTATTGCACGCAAAACCCATAAGCTATAGCTGTTGATGTAACTATCTTCCTCCCAGGCAAAACAGCGTTGGCTTCCGCAGTGATAGAAAATCGGTCTCGTTCAGACGAAAACTCTTTTAGGGCAGCTACAGCGTAAGCTGTGGCAACTAATGATTCTGTCTGTCCGCTAGTCCGCGTAGCTGTAGCAGCTAACTTTAGGCTGAGTTATCCAGCTTTTTTTCGTGCATTCCATTGAAATGCATTTTCTTCACATGTTGAATGCCTTTTTAATGAGAATTGCTGTTCCTCCATGTGCACGATTATCGGGAGGCTATGTATCATACAAACAATAGTTTTTCAGTTGTAAATAACTTTTATCTATAAAATGGGTTTCTGAGACGAGTAGAATATCCATGTTAAGGTGAGGAAGAAAATTTTGAATTTCAAGACATCGTGACAAATCATTATCATTCCAAGTTGCTAAACGATAAAACGTTATTTAGACAGTTTCGACACTAGCGTTGTCTGTCAGTTGAAAACGGAGATTGTCTGCTGATTTTGCTGAAGAATTTTCGAGTCTTAGGAACGAATGTTGCATGACTTTGTTGGGCAGCACTGCTTTAGCGTAGGATTTTAGCTGGTTTTCAAGCAAATGATGGTTCTAGCGGATTTCAGATAAAGGTGACTGAACAGATTGTGATGCCATTAAATTGTGGTATAATTTCGAAGAAATCTTTAAAAACATTTCTTGTTGAGGTCAATGGCGGGTTGTTAAAAATTGCAATAAACTTTAGAAGTGTATACGAACATTAGAAGTGTAGAAGATAAGTTATTTGTATTAAGGAAGAGGATTATAAGATACGAGGAACAGAATTGATATGAAGAGGAGTAGTATTTGTGCGGCCTGGGAGAAAATAGGATGCAAACATCACCGATAGTGAGTTGTAAACAAACAGTACAATACGTAAGGAAGACGACCTGTAAGTACAAATATGCGTAACGTACAATCGATCGTGATAATTGGTCATATCCCCAGTTACGATGGCGATTGTGAATAATACGGAGACCTATAAAAGAGGTAAGTAGACATGTAAGGATGGAAAAACTTGGCGTAGGATACTGATATATTAAAAGGACTGAAAAGTAGACTGTTTAAGGTAATAAATGCGTATATCAAGGGTGTTCATCTGCAGTGTGCAAATGGCCCAGGAAGGAACAATTCATAAAGTCACTAGTTCAAATAGGTCGTATCGTGAAACCAGGGACACGAACGATGAAAACGAGGTTCTACTGTGCAATTGCTGTTGTAGTGTAAAATCTCATCCACGTTATCGTTTGGAATGTTTATACTTTTGACAACGTTTACATTGTGCTGTTCCATGTTTCATATCAGGCGGATCCAAATTTTATGACTGTATTCAAGAGGGTTCGAACATTGAAAATTCCATTATTATTGCTCTGTGATTCCAAATCAGTAATGAATAGTGAGACGGACTGCTTTGTTAGTTTGTGGCGTTCATTTACAAAGATTCTTACTCTGCGCCCTGACGAGAATAACGTATCCTTGATGTCTTCCGCGTCAATCGAATGGTAAATGTTTCGCAGTACAACTCGGAACGCCAGTTACTGCTCTAGTATATATAGCGACCTCCAGTGAGGGTTCTTTGAACAACCTTGGGGTGGCATGTGGCGCTCTCTGTGGCATGTATACGTATTACATATGTGTAAATAGCGATTTTATCCCCTAGTTCGGAACGAGTTGGGGGATCAACTTGATATTACTGATCCAAGGCACAGGGGCACAAGAGAAATGGCTCAAGTTATGTGCTATAACTCGAAAACTGGAAGGAATAGACAGGATGTAACAGGACAATGTAGCAGGGAATATTAAGGGACAAGAAAGGGAATAGAAGAAATTGAGCAACGACAGACCACGTGACAGGAGAAAAGACAAAAGTGTGAAAAAACAAATATATTCGTAACGGACCAGATAGGACATAATAAAGTAACTTCGATGAAGTGTACAAGAGACTAAAGAAAAAACTGATAAAATAGACTTTGTGGTGTTAACGTGGAAAATATAAGAGAATGGAAACTCCGGGGGAAGAGATGATAATGGGGGTAGACGGAGGATGTTATAAGACGTTAGGTGAGGGTCGGAGAGATGACGCGCGCTCACCGGGGATAAGTAGCATGTCTAGTGGATGGAGTGAGATAAAGGAAATACATGGAAATGAGGGAATAGTCATGCGTACTAGAAGTAGAACTGAAGCAAGAAAGGAAAAAGGCTACGACTTCACAAAAAGTATGACAAGCTAAAGGAGATTTTCAAACGTGAAAATGTTAGGAAAATACCTGGAGGATTGCAGGATTAAGTACGAAATGGGATGAATGAGTTATGGCAGATGTTGAAAACAGAATGGGTAAGGAATGAATCTCTACAGGGGCATCTATGTTTAATACAAAATGTGGGAGGTTTGACGGATGGGTTGGACAGGACAGTGCCAAACTTGATAAACCAAACGGAAGGAATTGATACACCTGGAGTAGAGGAGAGGATTATAAATATAGTACATGAATGGTGTAGTGGGATACAGGAAAGGATATAAGAGCTGAAAATTTGGGAGTCGGAGGGAATACGAAGAAAATGGAATTAAGGAATATGTGCAACGTATAGAAGATAAACTGAAAGACCAGAATAAGAGGGAATTAGGGAAGGAAGAACGAGAGGACAAGTGGTTACGTTTGGAGGAAGAACTTCAAAATTTAAGAAAGGAAAATAAAGAAGAGATAAGCTATGTGCGTACGAAATTGGAAATTGTGAAACAACAGACAGACGAGGTGTGGGAAAAGGGTATTACAGGGCAAGGGTAATGCACTTATAAAATTAGAGGATTGGTAGTTGAAAATCAAAAGAGAAATAAAGTATGTGCGAATAGTATTGGATGACAGGTTGACATTTGCTTCGGATATACATTACATCTGTGGAAAGAGAAAGAAAATATATAATAACTTAATAAGAGCGGGAATAGATAAATACACAATTGGGAAACAAGTCAATTATATAAATTAATTTTGCAACCAGTTATAGGATATTCTGCAAGTGGGAGAAATGAAACCATAGCCATAAGAAAAAGGATTCGGAGTCTATCAAGGATTTGTGTGGAGTATTAGAATGATGGCTACAGAAGTATTTCGACGAATGCTTCCGAGGAGGTTCTAGGGATAGTGCCAATAGATCTGATGGTGATTAAAATGGCGCTACGGTACAAGGTTCAGCTAGGAAAAAGAGTAAGAATATTCGGCGATATATTCCGGACAGACAAGAATTGGAGAGAGGAAATATTCAACAAATTAATGAGTTGCTGGCAAGTACGGTGGAAAAAGGCAACTGAGGGAGGGGGACTGAAAATTTATAAAAGACGTGAAATATGCCGAACGAAACAAAAGATGATTCAACCCAAGTTCAGCACTCATGCAAATATTACCGGAGCATAAGGATATCAATGTCTACCACCAAAAATGTATTTAAGAGAGACGACTGGATGCTGCTGCGGGAAAGGAAAGGAGGATGTGGGCCATATATTACACGATTGTCAGCTGAACGGGGAAGAATGTGCGTGTGAATAAAACGGATGCGAATGGAGGGGAAAAGAATTGATGGAAATTGGGCGGAGTACATCGCAGATGTAAGAGTAATGTGTGTGAGGAAAGTGATCAAGATGAGTTGAAATAGTTTCATAATGCGAGAACAATAGTTACAGATAGTGAGTGGATGCAGAAAGAGGTGAATGGTTAAGAGGAATATTCCCTGGTAATAGCCAAAAGGCAAGGAACGGGGTTTTGCATGGTGAATTAAATGAATGAAAAAAGTGACTCTAAGGCGGAAACCCCGACATTACTTTCTTCCGAGTTTATGCCGGTTTTAAGGTAAAAGTAAAATGGCTATAATAAATGAAAATGACCTTGTAGGTATAGAAAGGAGATAAACAAATTCATTCAAACAAATGTTTGAAATAAAACAATTATTTTTTCAGTTTTGCGGACACCAAAGTTTAAATGTTCTCTCTTTCGAGAAATAGACATCGTAGTTCATCGTTTTTTTTTCTAGAAGGAATTCTCAGGTATCACCTAACATATCTACGGATTCGTAAATACTTGTTTCACGCACAAATACTCTTGGAATAAAACTTAAAATGGTAATTAATTCGTTTTTTCTTGTGAAATGAAGATATGCTTGGTGCCAATTGGTTTTCTCATTCTTTGTAATGTGTTTCATGTTACATTCTGAAACCTTCTGGAGAATCGAAGGAGTGTTTCTACACGAATGTTATCGTAATGAAAAAGAGAGAAAGGAAGGAATACCTGTGAAATTGCGCTGCCGGTGATAACGCTCGTGGAGCTTCCCAATTCCCCAGCGGTGCTCGTTATCTCTGTTCACTCTCTCCGATCGCACAGTCAACTGAAAACCAGAGTACTAGGATAACCTGACTCCAGGAATATGACGAATCTTATTGTTTATAGATTCCGTAACTCTACACCTGCGAAGCATGAGTAATGCGAGGAAGGATTTTATCCTAATCACCATGCCCTTAAAATTCCCAGAGATGTTTCCCATACACCTCGGCTTTATCAAGTAATTTTTTTTTCTTTTTTTAAATTTTGATATGTGTCTTTTCTTCTCAGTGACTAGATCTCTGTTCATGAGAAAAATATGCCGAATGGAAAACATAAGGAATAAAAATTTCCTAATAAAAGTATTAAATATAAGTACAACAATAAAATAAACAAGGCAGGAAAAAATATTTTCCAACTATTATTCATGCTTCATTATTGAGAATAAATCAATGTACTTTTCTCGCATTTGGCGCTAGAATGAAAATATATTGAAACCGGAACCATTTAAGTGAAGACTTCAAGCCAACAAAACATGAGTTTGAGACATGAAGGCACAACACATTATTAACCTAAATCATTGTATGGTAAGAAGAGTTTGAATTATTGCAAATCTCAAATCTGTGATAGAAAAATACTTTTAGGAAACTGAAAAACATTCACAAACCTAATTGAAGTGAATTATCAACTTTCACCAACTGATCATGGTAAATGCCAGCATTTACGAAGTTAACTTGGTAAAGTCCAAAAACAATTTCTGGTGGATTTTGGTCATTTATTAGCTCTTTTCTGAAATCCGAGTGGCTCACTGGATAAAGGCGGGGTGGCCGGGGTTCGATTTTTACAACATAACATGGTTTGCACACAAATAATTATGCGATGAAGTTCATATCATTCATTAATTTAAAATCGTTTCACTGCTATGAAGCATCTTTCATAAATTACGAGGTATTTTTTTTAAATAAACAAACACTTAAGATTCAATCACAAAAATAAGAGAAACAAACAAAAATTAATGACATTAACATATTTTTTTAAATCTATCTACAAAATATAAAAACTGATGTTAATCACTCTGAAATACTCATTGGAAAAAAATTGATGCGATGTTTAATTAAAATTGAGTTTTCTTGAACAAAATTGGTGCAATTTACAAGAAAAATGACGAGATACAGAAAGTAGTTATGTGATTAGCACTTTGTTTTCTTCCATTATTGAGTCAACGTACAGCGACTGTACTTTGAACGGAAAGTAAAATATAATGTAAGACAAAGGTGCTTCTATTAAGGTGATATAAAGAAAATGTTCTTCATATCTATGAAATTCATGTACATTCTCTTACGACTTTAAGACAGAGCTTGAAATTTGGATGATAAAAACTGTTTTAGCAATGTAAAGTACCACATGACAAGGTGTCTTTTTTTGGAAGTAAATGCATATGTCTCACCGACATTATTAAGTCCCGAAATGTGATTAAAGAAAAATAATGACAACATTAGTGAAATAAGTAAGAAATTGTGGGAGGAGGAGAAGGAGAGAAAAAACTCATTTGTCTTTGTGATCCACGATGATTCAATTTTTCAGATTCATGCACATTCACTATCTACATGTGCGCCCTCTGACGTTACCGAGAACTTTCAAAATACAATTTCTGAGACACGAAGATCTGAAGAGATCACGATAATTTTCATGATGTAATTTATCAGATAATTTTCTTTGAAATTAGATTGTGAAGATTGCCCTTCTAAGTAATGTGCTGCAGGGATAACCATTTTAAATGGTGAGAGAATCTTCATGTATTCTATAGTTGTGGTGGAAATATCAAAGCAAACTTACCCCTGGATGTCATAAGTGATCCTGACATTTTATCTTTCATCTGAAAAGGGTAACGATAATTGCGCGACCGTGTCATTAGAGAGCATGTTATGCTTTTAATTGACTTATGCAACTCGGATGGTGTGCTTCAAAGCTTGTGTAGCTCTT
Organism: Laupala kohalensis; assembly: GCA_002313205.1. NCBI lineage: Eukaryota > Metazoa > Arthropoda > Insecta > Orthoptera > Trigonidiidae > Laupala > Laupala kohalensis. Next base: position 37,346 of record NNCF01134567.1, read on the forward strand.
GTCAAACGCTTCTACTTGGGAGCTTCTACCAACTTACGTGAGGACATAATTAATTGCTTAGCTGGAAGGCGCACTAAAGAAGTTATAGATGGCGATCGATATAGGAAGCACTTATCGCATGAGTAGGGTCTCTCCGCTAGCACATCTAATGGTCCCAACATTCAAATTCTGCGCCGATTTGCTATTATAATTCTTGAAATACTTGACTTATCGATGCATCTTTTAGAGTATAACACTTTTATTTATTACCCACTTCTCACATTCTACACTCTTTAGTCAGGACAGCAGTAACGAGAGTTTTATCATACACGTACACCAGCTTGAAGAATGATATGAGTGTTTAATATGATATATTTCTGGTTCTTGCTGCGGAAAACGTTTTATAATTAAGTTTACACTCTCCAGAACGAGTGATGGATAGTGGGTGGCGGAGCGAGCGAGAGAGAGTACTACTCGTGATATATGTAGTGCTCTAGAGGGAACACACTATTGAGAGGAGATACTGAGAAATCATAGCAGAAACCAAGGGCGCACTATTCCAACCCATCCCTCAATGATACGGAACCTCTCCAATCGTTAAGTTAACTTCTCCAAAAGGACACGTGTTTCCAAGTTGTATTTTACCCACCGCAGACACTGATACCGTTTAGGTAAGTCGGACACTGATAATGTTTAGGTAAGTCCGACACTGATACCGTTTAGGTAAGTCTGACACTCATTGGACATGAAGGCCAAAGAATATGGAGAAGTCTACCTCCCCTTTCATCCGCAAAGTCATCCGCAAGTGGGAGTTCGAACTTTCACAGAATATTGAGTATTGCTATTGTGACATACAATTCGATGATACTTGAATCTTACAAATCTGGCGAAATCCGCTGCAAACGAATGACATCTAATTGAACAAAAATTGCCACTATCGTGCGGAGCAGCGTGAGTTCGCTGACGTCTCTACTCACGTCAACTCCACGAAGTCTGCCATGGCTCATGCTGCATCAACGTTATATAAATACAGATTAATGACAAAACAAGGGCGCTCAGAGAGTGAGACCTCCGATCCATACTTGACTCTAAGTCATGTAACATTACCGAAGATGGCTGTCTAACACAAATTGCCAACTTCTACGAATTCAAGTTATGTCCAAACGAATATAGTCACAAAAGCGACTATTTGCTGTAAAGAAATTTAAGTAGATAACATAACAAACTAAGACACAAGGTAATATTCGTTCCACACTTTGCTCGTTGCAGAAGGAACAGAATAGCGCCTCAAGAGCAAGTGCGTGGAATTGATGGTCGATATTGGCGATAGATTTAAGTTTTCAGAAATTCGAATGTACTGCCAACATAACGACATGTACAAATATCATTACTCTTATGGACGATGGTGAAGTAAAAGTGTTGGCTACATTGAGCACTAGCTCTGTACCAACTTCAAGCCAGTTAAACTGATAATTTATTGTCAAGAGGGTTGTTACAAACTACCTAAAACCACGTCGAGGACAACAAAGTAATTTACTGCGATTAATACACAATAAACCAATAAACACAGTGCGTTTCCGTTCATGATTTTTCTTTCTTATGTTAAATTTCTCGAAGCAAAGAAACATGACTAGGAGCAATACAGTAGGTTGTGGATGGAGCTTGTCGTTGGCGAACCGCACTCATGTGACACCTTACCACCCCGTCTAGAGAGCAGGATTACACTTATTTTGACCGACTTGCGACTTTCCTTCTTAGCCAGGATTTTGCTGAAGGGTGGTCTGACATTAGAACGAAAATGATTTCTTACAAATAACCGTGTTTTATTTTTTTAAGAATGTTAATATGAATATAAACTCAGCACCAACTCTATCACTGATGCACACATTCGATTAAAATCATTTACGTAAATTTAACTACGGTAAAGCTTTATTTTAAATACTATTTTTTCAAGAGAATAGGAGGTGAGGAAGACCCCTCTCCTTTGACTACGTTCTTGTCCAAAACCTCCAGGTACCATGAAACCCGACAACCGCAAAGAGCTACGACCGACCCCGATGCTTATGTGACAACCATTAAATTTTCATCTTATTGTCATGTTGAACTTATTATTCACCGTCTCTTTCCGTCCTGAATCGACCCTGTACTAATCAAAAAGGACTACTTTGAAATTCATCCCACAATTGCAATCGCGACATCGATTTTATAAGTTCTGAACAATATGGAGAGATTTGATTTATTTTTATAAAAGAAAAAAAATGTGGTTAAGAAAGAATTTGAAAGTTTTAAACTCAAATGCACAAACGTTTATAGACATATGTGATAAAGTAAACACAAAATTGCTCTTGAAATTTATTTGAGGACTCGCGTTTAATGGTACATTAAATTAATAAATTATTTATGTAGATTCATCATTTTATGGAAACTGAAGAACTTGGAAACTTACAAAATATTATAAGATGTGACACACAGTCGGAATACTAAAAACATTTTGAAGCAATAACTGGAAGACGTAGGGATTGTGGAACGAATTCATTTTTCCCTGTGGTGATTAATTACGTCGTGTATCGTGAAGTTTTTTTTATTATTTCTTAACAGTTTAGCGTTGGTACAACTAATTGACAATTGATTGGATTGCATCGTGTACGGCCATGTAAAAATTGAATCTACAATACAAAATTATACTTTATATTATGTTATTAAAGAAACTATCGCCATAATTTTTGCATCTTAAAATCTTTGGATTTACGTTTACATTCCAATGTCTTCAACGATGCTGAACGTAAGGTAGAATGAAAAATATCTGAACAACATCTTAGTTTTTTTGTATTTCTTTTGATCTCTTTTCTAATACGTGTCAATTTTTTTATTACTATGCAGTTGGAGCAATCGCGCTTCAGAGTTTACTAGCTAATATTACTATATAATAAAACCGTTGTATTTTTGAAAACTTGTGTGGGGAAGGGGGGCTGGTGATATTTTCCTCAATATTTTTATTAACAATAGGTTAACATTTTCGATTTTTGTACAAAATTGTACGTAATTCAAAGATTCTGTTAGCTAGCACTGTTTAATTCTCGAATCTGTGTTGGGGAGGGGGGGCTGGTGACGTTTTCGTTATTATTTGTTATAAACAATAGGTTAACAACATTTTCATTTGTTGTACAAACTTTAAAGAATACGATAGCAGTGTTCAATTTTGAATTCGTGTTGGGGAGGCTGGCGAAATATTTCCCCCTAACTAGCAATTGATAATTGGGCTCATAGCAACCCTATTGTTGACATTAAAATTTTAGAAGCCAGGATCTACTTTCCTTTGACAAAAGAATGATGTTTACTCAAATTTTAACACTTTCATAAAAAAAGATATTTTAAGAGACACAAATGAACAAGAATTTGGATGATATTGACAAGCTTTACTATGAATACACAATTTTCTGTCACTCTTGTTTATTGTGATGCTCTGTTTAAATATTGGTCTTCCTTGATCATTCTCAACCCGAAGTCACTCTGTCCATCTCACTAACAGAATAGAATCTCATAAAGAATCTAATAAGAACCAAATGACCATCATTCAAGTGTGAATTAGGAGAGGTATTGTTGCATTAATAAATCAGTTTCCGAGGCAATATTTGAAAATATATAATCAGATAAGTTTAAATAAACAATTTTTTCCTAGACAAGGTTTAAAAAATGTTAACTTTTAAGACACTTCTTTTGCAAACTGACTCTTTTATCACAAAAGAAAATTGGTATCTAACATTAATCAATCCTCAAAACTCCAATTTAATAATTTTGAATGAGCATTTTTTCCTAAACTGTGTAATTTGCATAGTAAACACCTAACATATTTTTTTATGTTAAATAAGTTGGTCTGTGTGCAGTCAGTTTTGTTGGACCTATTTTAGAGATGATAAATAGAGATAATATTTGATGATCTTATCAAAGTATGTATAGTTTACTTAAAATCATTTAAACGAGAAGAAATAAAGATACTTTGCTAAATATTTGTCATAATCAACCTCAAATTCCTGACCCTAGTATGTTTTTTGTAAAAATGTTACAAAAAATTTGACTTGGCAGTCACATATAAGTTACATTATTAATGAAGTTAATAAAGGGATATGTATGATTAGAAAGTTACAGTCTATTGAGATCTTACTGAATATTTACTATGGATATGTTTATTCTCATCTACCTCATGGAACAAAAATATGAGCTAATACCACTTATTTAAGTAGTCTGTTTGCAGAACAAAAAAAAAAAAAGCAATTAGGCTAATATGTAGAGTTTTGCCGAGAATTTCATATGGAAATTTGTTAATAAAACTTGGAATCTTTCCACTGCCATGAATTTATATTTTTCAATGTCTTAAGTATATTAAAATCAACTTAAAAAAGATATGGTGTTTGTCAAACTTTCTATAGGTACTCCAAAACACAAAATAGTTTTAAGTTTGCATCTATTAAGTAATGCAATAAGTTGCCCTTCTCAATTAGAAGTTTATATTGTACTGCATTTAGAACCTGTAAATGATTCCTTTTGTGTTGTTTTTCTTCACATGGTGGAATATTTCAATCACAGTTTCTAATTTTGCAAGTGTTTGTGGTCTTAATTATGTATATAAGTAACAATACTTAAGGCAACATTCGTTGAGATATGTATTATTTATAGTAGTTACAATTTACATTGCTTGTACAAACTTTGCTTTTTTACTGTGTTGAAAGCTTCTTTTAAAAAAGACTTCATAAGAAACGAGACCTTTCCCTAGGTAACATTCACAATCAATCTAAAAACAAACTAGCCTTGCCAAGCATTTCAAACTTTAAAAAGTTTCAATGAAACCTTAGTGTAGAATTACTTTTGTAAAGCCAGAAGAAAGTAATCTGTAAAACCACGATTTTAAGTCAGTAAAATTTTTAGTTGAGTTCACTTGGTACAATTAATTATTACTTTAAAGAATACTTATATTCTACACAATTTTTATACAATGTAAGGAAAAGTCTTAGATTCCTCTTTGATATTTTTCAGATATTTAGGTTCATAAATAAAATGAGAAAAAAAGTATCTTATTAGATGTCTGGCTTGTAGACTTAATATAGACCCAGCAATATTATGTACAATCACAAATCATCAAACTATTTCTCAATTATTGTAATGGAATACATTATTTAATACTGACTTAAATGTTCTTTTAAATAAAGAAGAATAGTCAAGTAATTGAACAGATAAATGCATTTACAAAAAGAGAATATGCGACTTTTTGAACTCAAGAATTTATTTATTTTAAAATCAGAGAAAACTTACATGTCCAAATGCCAATGAAGATGCAAGCAGGGCTCTAATGACCTCGCTGTTGACGAGCCCTAAAGCCCCACAAAAAAAAAAAAAAAAAAAAAANCAACCAAGTTTGTTAATCAAGAGTTTCTTCAAAAAAATATTAATAAAAGACCTTGATCACTATCAGGCAAAGCAAACTAAATAGTAGATCCTTTATAGAGTGCTGTGAGGAATTGAAATAGTAATATTACCATATTATTGTATAAATTACTCTTCTATTTCTTAATGAGAAAGATTAGAGTGGAATAACAGAATTAATTACAATATAATTAATTTCTTCAGAAACTTATTAACTTAAACAATTAAAATATTATTATTCGAAAATACAAGTTGACTTGTCAAGTACTGACAAAGAAACTATGTTACAAATGAACACTCAAACTAGTTAATAAATAAATTTATCAAATCTGGGTCTAAAACTGTGTAGTAACACATAGGACAAATACATTTCATGGAAATTTAGTATAGAAGGGTAAATTTAAAATTATTCAATTTATTATCCTAACCAGTTCAACATAAAGCATTTAAGGCTCCTCACTCCAACTCTAATCCATATATAATAATAATAATAATAATAATAATAATAATAATAATAATAATAATAATAATAATAATAATAATGATAATAATGATAATAATAATATTATTATTATTATTTTATTGAACCACACAGATCATAACAATGATGTATGGCGAGTCATAGTACTAACAACAATAACAATAATATTTATATATAAGAATAACAACAATATAATAATGTTGATACATTTAACCATATTCATTTAACTTAGGTGAAGTAGAAGTTAACATAAAAATACAATAATTTTCTACTATTACATAATATTAATATTTATTTAGGCTAGGGTTATTAGATATCTATGGTAGGAGTTCTATTATTTTACTTTTATTTCATTAATATATGTCAAGGTCTATATTTATGCTAAAATTTAATGTTGTTAGATCTTTTCCTGCATCATGGGTCACCTTCTGCACCTTTGTTTTAAT
>NNCF01134575.1:0-10540 GCA_002313205.1 Laupala kohalensis
GGCATCATCACCAACCAGGACTTAATCCCACAACATACGAATATAAACATGTTTCGTTAAAAAATACTACAAATATGGCAAACTACTTTTTCTTGATCTATGAGAAAACTACTTACCCATTGCAACCAACCAATTTACTTAATATATTCCTGTACATATTACTCAAATTATCTGTCTGTTTATTGGCCCCACATCGTCATACGCAGTTTGCAACTTCTTTTTTGATAATAAAGTTTTTTTATATTTTACAACTTATATTATTGAACATAGTTATATACACCAATTATTTTACTAATCTAAATGTAATGAGACATTGACTCAAAAGTCCTGTATAATTAATCTGATTGCAACAGCACTAGTCTTTCAAGGTGAAAGTAATGGTGAGACTGGACGCTTCTGAATGCCGACGGATTGTTGTAATGCACGAATACACGCGTAAGTGCGTCACTAGTCTGATAACGTTCAGTATGTCTTCGATCTGGAGTTCAATATCGTGTGTTCAATAAAGTTTGTCAGGGTAGCAGGTCTTGTTATCAGTTGCAACGCATTGTTTTCTGTCAATCGTAATGGGTTAAATAATGTCTTTTTCCATGAAATAGTCCATACAGATCAGAGGCAAGATTTCATCTCATTCGTGGATTTACTATCATAACTAGATTTACTACTAACTATAGATGTTAGTAGGGTAGTAGTTCAGGGGTATAGGAAGTCCCATACATATTAAAATCTTATTCATATTATACGTGAAACATATATTCCATATTTGATTATAGAAATGTATGTGTGATATTGTAGTGACATTAAATTCTCTGCTTTGTTCCGAAAGATCTATTTTATTTCTTACTACTGCTAAAGGACGTATTTGATGAAGAGAAAAGTGAAAATCTTCCTCGAGCTGGGGACAACGAATTAAACAAATGGGAAAAAAGGTTTAGTCCCAGGGATACTTATTAACAAGACGACTGTCCACGACTTATTCTTTTACGTCGCCGCGAGAAAAGGAAATTGCCTCACGGAAATTGCAAAGGAGTCTTGTCTCCAAATAGTTTCTGCGCGTGCGAAGAACTTTGGAGGAATTAATCCACAGTCCGATAATTTAAAAAAAACGCCAATCAGAATATTGAACATTGGAAATAATAGACACATGTATGCGAGGATCGCACGACAAAACCATTGCAATATATTCATCGGCTTCCTTCTTCTTTTGCTGAAGCTTTGCGTTCTTGGTGTCAATATATAGTATAATACCCCAAATTAAAAAATATATATTTATTTGAATTCTGGAGTACATCGTTCACCGTAAGACTGTTTTTGTATAGAGAAAGGAACTACTCCAATAATTTTCAAAATTACATATAAAGAAATCAGTCTAGTTAGATTCCTTGAAATAAACACTGGCGATGTGTTGTGTGTCTACATTTTATTGCACACTATTACCGTTTTCTTTAAAAAACCTGAGATGACGTTGGTCCGATGCTACTGGTTTGAAGAACCGGTCAAGTCACACTCCTGTAAATTATCCACAAAAACAAGATGATGTTGTATATCCCAGGGACAATCAACTGAAGAACTCCATTGAGTATAATGTACGTCACACTAAACTTTCGTGGAAATTAGACTTCGTGCATTAGGGAGAGATATCTCTCAGTAATGTTATGTGAATTAATTGTCTCGTGATTAAGAATATGTATGTGATAATGTACGTGCATTGGTCAAGGTTGAATTAAAATAATAACATATTACACCGAAAAACTTTTTTGTGTTTCAACGTGTATTCGATGTACACATACGTGCTATTAATTCCAAATAACAGTTTTTACATGATAACCTTTTGTCTATGTATTAAGAGCACTTGATATTTTTTACGACTACACGATTCCTGAAATGAAAGAATTTTTTCTATTGTGTTGTGAAACTGAGAGGATATATTTTGTTATTATAAATAAAACATGCACGAATTTATTTAAAAGACATGTATAATATTGTCACAATGGAGAGGATGGGGATTGGAATTCGATGACTAATAGTACTCGCCGATCCGGTCCGGTTTAACACGAAATATTTAGTTCTTATGGTACGTTTACCTGCAAATACCGTAAATGTAGTGTGAGAATAAAATTGAACCCTCACTAAAATCAATTCATTTTTAGGATATCACTAACTAAAATTAAACTAAAAACGAACTAAAAATTAAAATATATTTTCTGATTGCTTAAAATAATTATGTATATTTAAATAATGGCGTTATTCAATTTATTATGTCATGTATATTTAACTTCTTCTACATTGTTATTGTTAATTATTTAATTGCTTGTAGTTTATTAAACTTTGGTATTTTTGTTTTGTGGATGATAGTAACGCTATCGAAAACGCTTTTGGGCCAAATAAATCGTTTGGTTGTGCCAACATATTTTAGTCTTTTATTATAAATCATAAATACCTAATTCATGTCAGGTTGCAAGACTACGTTTTTCAACACATAGGTGCTGCCTGATGACGTTGAACTGATTGCGAATTCACCCAAACGAGAGAGGGCGCCCAAACGATTGATGTGAATTTCGACTCTGGATCGATTTGCGGCAGTGTTGCACGTGAGATCGGCATGACACACGAATGATATTTACATACACTTATCATACAACTAGAGGCGATATACGGTTTGACATAGTCTTTATAATCGCGCACTCAAAGATTCAATCGCTTAATTATCTCATGCAAGCCTGTCATTTTGAAACAGAAAATGTACAATAGTTTGTTTTGACCGGTTATTTCTTTGTTTTCTCTTCATTACATATGTCCTTCAAGGTTATATGTATTACTTTTAAATATTTTTAATTCAACACTTAATGTCAAGAACAATACTTTTTCTCTCTTTACTTTGGTCTGATTCTTCACATTTTGTTATCACCCATCAGTATAAAAGATCGCCGGACCTAAGATAGAACCAGCTACAAACCCCCTAACGATCGCTACCGTTAGAATATCATTTATTTAAGTTAGGATTTTGATGACTCCCAAAATTGCTATAGTTGTTGTGAATCTATTGGAAAGAAAATTTACTTCTAATTATTTTAATGTTTAAAGCCTATTTCCACTTTAGAGGGATAGCTGCGTTCAAAAGTGTGGAATTTTTATATTTCATCTACAGAGTCAACAATGTCTAGTTTTATCTTTGAATTTCTCTGACATCCACAGCGGCGCGAGTGCAGATAAATTGCTTACATTTACCGTTTGTTTACAATTACCACACCTCTCCCGACTAGATCTAACATTATAAACACATATTACAGGTCATCTGAATATCTTTATATTACATTGAAAAGTAAAGATCAATTAATAATGAAAATGTACAATGTAGTTGCAAGCATTGCAAAATACTTAATGTCTTTTAAAATTATTTGTAAAAGAACGTTTTGACATATTTTTCTGCGTCAGTCCAAAATCAATATTGCTCGTCTATACAAAACCCTGTTAAACTTAAACAAATAAGATACGAATTCGATAAGCGTTTTGATTTCATTTAATTAGAAGAATTTTTTTTCCTCTTTTCTTTGTACGTTTTGCCTTTTATTTCCTAATGATTATATTAAACAAACAAATATTGAGAAGTAGGAACTCCCAAAATTATTTCTATTTAAGTGAAAGATACCTAGAAATTAAAAAGGATTACTGCTCAAATTCTATGCTTCTTTGGAAGCACGTTCTTATGTGAGCAACGTTTTTCATGCATGGAATTAAATAAAACATATCTTAGATCAAGAGTAACTGATAAATATATGTGTTAATAAAAATTGGTTGTTCTCAGTCTTTTAATTAAGATATTGGAATACGAGCAGGAGGAGAGCGCTGACAAGTTTCCGGTGAAGGTAATTCACTGTAGTTTGCAAAACTTGTAATAAAATAAATAATTAAATATAAGTAATACTATATAAATAGTATTAATGAACTAAAACTACACAAAGCGCTTTAATTATTCTACATATGTTATTGTATTCTTACTTTTAAAACAAATGAAAACAAATGAAAGGAAATTTTAAGGAGTGACTTGAACGAATCTTGCCAGTCGCATTAAAAGGCCCGATGTTTCGATGCGTTTGACGCGCCTGCTCTGAACGTGTAGTTCGTTGTACCGATGGGCATATTTGTTCTTTACTATTACTGAAAGCAAATGGGTACACTACTAAAAAGAAAAAAAGGGCCCTTTAATTTTTCTAAGTCCCACGCTCTGAGCAGTTTTGTCAAACCGACTAAAACCAACGGTTTAAAAAAAAGCAGACTTGAGTGGATATTTATGTGATCAGGTATAGATGTCGAATTTTTCAACATACATTTTACTTCCTCCAGCATAAATGTAATTGGCTGAGAACAGTAAAGCACTACTATGATTGTTCTGTCACCACAAAGTGGGTTCAAATCCCGGTGACACTTGTGAACTGATTTTTGAAAATGGTTTATACCACAATTCAGCTCGAAGCTGTAATAAACAAAACCTTAATTCGTGCAGTCATGTTGCTTGGGAAAATTGCAAACAAACACTGTAAAATTGTCAATTCGCGAACGTAAGCATTACGACACACCTGGCAATGTGGCAGGGCACTTTCCGACAAATTTCATCTGCCGATGACAGGACAAAGGTTCTATAAAATAATTTCTATTTATTTTCTCTTTAAGTTTCCATATTTTAGTTTCTTCACGTGTAAATGAAAGTGTTCATTGATATATTTTACGAGAAATTTAGAAAAGTTCTTCAAAATTTAAATAAAAATGTGCAAAAAAATTATATTGAATTTAAAAGCAAATATATTATATTTAAAGAAAACAATGATACTAAAAGAAATTCACGAGTTCGTAATTATACCCCAAGTATTAAAACTTTATTTTAATAAAAATATTGAGTAGAGAACGGGTCTAATATATATCCAAACCATATTTTCAATTAATATTTATTCATATTGCATCGAGATTTACAACATTATACATTTGGAGAACAATATTTACTAAAGAAAAAGGTATACGCACTATTAATTTAAACTAACAGTTTCCGTAGCAATAAAATAGCAATCGCATCGTCCAATTACTAAGCTCCATAAACTCAAATTCCTCCTCTACGGAGTAACACGAGGCCGTCTGATCAGATACGGTATTTCAAACCTTTGTTCTTATAGTCATAGATGAAAGAAATAATTTCAACCAGTAATACCTAAAAAGAGAGAGAATTTGCGCAGGTGATTTAAACTATCGCTTTACTTGAACGCAAAGGCATCTTCATTTGAAGGATAAAATATACTTTTGAAAAATATTCAAAACCTGTTCCAACTATATTATTTTTCTTAAATATACCGTATTCATAGTGTAATTAGTATATGTTTAATCCGCATTATCGGTAAAATTTGGTATTGATGCAGTGAAATAATTTCCACTTACATCGCGTACTTTTTCGTTTACCAATGGTGAGAATCCAAAGAGAGTGTTTGTAGGTATGTCATTTTAATGTTATTTTTAAAGGAGAATAGAAGATAGTGTGCATCTCATGTTTCTCATTGTATTTGGAATCTTCCACCCACACGAACGTCTTTAGTCGCGAATTCACATCCAATAACGGTGAAGAGCAAGAGACGAATGGAGAGGAAGAAAGAGAGAAGTAGGAACAAAGAAAGAACACAAGAATCTGTTCTCGTATTTCACAATTTCATTTGAATAAATTAATGAAAGAGATTTCAGTTTTAGTTATATTGGTTGTAATCTAAAACACGTTTTTTGTAATATTAATCTCGGATCACGATTTTATATGCTGCACGATTACAACCAGTGTTATATTGTAGATCATTATATTATTAGAACATGTAATTTATTAGTTCCTTGAGTGGTTTAATGAGATTTATAACACGAGAAATAAAATTTTGTGTTATTAATTCATATTTTATACAAAAGGTTTCTATATTTATTTAATACCGTTTCACATATATGAAAAAATAAAAGAATCACAAATTATGTAAAATTACTTTCGACAATACACATCACTTGTAGGCAATGAGATTGATTTCTTTACTTCACTGTATAAATATAAGAAATTATAGAAATATTTATAAGTAATTTGTGATTCTAATAATACCAAATCCATACAATATCTTGCAATTATATTCAAATTATGTTAAAAACTATATTTTATCATAGTATTACGCAAACGTTTTTTATAGCAACTCTCATATATCGTTTACATTGCCTATGAAGACCTCTCGAGACAACGAATCTCGAGATGTCGTTTAAATGTAGAGAATGGTAAAGTTTATTGATGTCAAGAATATACAGAATATTTTTGTTATAGAAGTCCAAAATGTGTATAATAAAAAAATACAAAATATTTCTTTAACAGCGGTGTAATGAATCATTTTATCTCGTTACGATTTACCAGCGGTACGATGCATTCTATTAGTCTGCCAAATATGGGCGCCGTTTCAAATAGACCTACGATTGGTCTAACGAAAGTTCCCCAGTCGAAGGGGAAGGAGGAGGAGAGAGGCGTTGCAAACTTAACAAATCCAAAACTGCTCAGAGTGTGAGGTTTAGAAAAATAAATGGGCCCTTTTTTCTTTTCTGTAGTGAACATATGCAATCGTAAAAATGAATGTCTGTATACTACTGGGATGAATGAGAAAAGAAAGCAAAAATAGGTTTATTGATTCTACACTAGGTACGTAAAAAATTATGTATTCTGAGTATGTGATAGATTATTTAATTTAATTAATTATTTAATTTTTTCAATTTGTGTGTGTAATTTTCTTGTTTATTTTTTTTGTTTACAATGTTTTATAGTTTTAAATGTGAGATAACTTTTATAGACAGTGTATATTTTTGGACATTTGGTATTTTCATGTACTTTTCTTGTAGCCCTGATGTTGATAAAAAATACATCGAAACGTTAGCAAATTCGAAAAGAGATTTTAATTTTTGTAATTTGTTACCTAATTCCAAGAAATTGTAGTTAAAATAAGATTGCAGTTTTGTCACTTTCCTTTTTGGATTGGAACTCTTTGATATGAAATGAAGTTTGATGAACACTAGCAAACAGTGAATTTATAACGACATTAATAACGAATTTCAAATGTTAGTGAAAGTAAAAATATTTGCTGAAACAATAAAGCAAACTTTATTATTATATCAAATTAATTTGTTTTAAGGAATCTTAATCGAATTTGTAATCGAGAAATGAAGAGTTGAAATGGAACAATAAATCAGCACATTAATAGTCACAATAATTAATAATATGAAAAGACACTCTCTAATTTCATCAGTAAAAATTCTTACATTTATCGTTGATAGACTAAAAAATGTAAACTGAAAGAATCACATGTATGATGGCAGTTATGCTTGATTAATAATACGCATACTAAGAAACAAGTTCGTCTGCATACTTCATCTCATTCTTGGTCTTGCTCCAGTAATATTATTGTTACTTTCATTATGTATTACAGAAAACAAAGACCTAGCAATCAACTAAAATTTTCTCTTCACTATTCATGATATTGTGATGGAGTTGAATAGTCGTCATCATCAGTCATGCACTTAGACAGGGGAGAGGGAGCTTGGTGGCCTAGAACACTCCCGAAATGTTTATTTTGTAGTGAAAGTACTTTATGTTCATAAAATATTAACGTTTGATTTGTTTATGTATCAATTCCACGATTTAAACAGTTGAATTTTTAAACATTTTAAAAACAAATAATTAAAAGTTAATATCAATAAATGTTTAGCGGGAAGTATGGTGCCCCTTGCAAATAAATTTCTGGCTACGGGCCACATAAGAGATTCAATATATGTTTCTTAACTCACATAAAACTAATATAGGAAAATTATTATTATTACTTTTATTATTTTTTGCTCATAATGAGAGAGTTTGGGAAAGCGAGGTAGTTGATGGATTGCTAAACTGGAGAGACGGTCAAAGAGCAAATTACCTGGAACTCATGGATATTTAACAAATTTCTTAGGGTTCAGAATGAATCATTACATTTTCCGAGTATTCTTTGCAATCGTTGTTCGTCCTTGTACTTCTGCAGCGTAGAGTAGAGGAGAAAAAAATAATAAAATTCTTGAACACCTATAATCTGCTAATACAAGAAATATTTCAAAAATTTAATGCATTGCAATTATCTTGTATATTCAAGATTTCTTAAGTCAAACCAGTTTCTTAACAAATGTATCAAATATTTAAACAACGTTTCCAAGCATCAGGGTTCTTATCATTTTATTATTTTATTAAAATGATTCTAAATTAATTGGAAAACGTAATAAACAGATCTTCTATTATACATAACATATTATCAAACACACATTATCCGTAACATAGTGCAACTTATTTGTTATGTAAACTCAATAATAAATTTAAGAGTATCATATTGTAAACGTTTCATCTCAAGTGAATAAAGAAAGTGTTCAATTATGATACTGATAATAACTTGGGTTACATTATATGACTGGTGGAATAAAACCAAAACTTTAAAATAAATAATGTGGGATACAGTAACATTTCAACCATACTTTCTGATAAAAATAACATTTTTATAAAAGACAAAATAATCAGCTTTACTCCGTGGGAAGAGGGCTAAACTGTTATCAAGATGGCAGATATTCAAAACATTGTAAAATATTGGATTTATTCTTAATGTTAACCTCCACAGAATTAGTACAGGGACTTTCTCGGAGATCTATGTGACCAGAGCAAGATGCTGGTATCACTTCTTAATGTCGGGACCAAAAATGACGGAATTTCCCATTAGAATACTTTTTTACTGTGGGAAAGATTTTCAATTTTAATTTTGCGAGTAAAATGATGTACTTGGAATTCCAAGCAAGCTATATAATTTAATTTTCTTTATTTTCTGATTATCTGAATGTGACCGTTTCAATAGCTTAGTTCTTTTATACTGTCGTTTCATTTTAAGAAAATTGTACAAATTTCATAATACTCATGATGCTTTTTTTATTATAAATTATATTGTAACATCAATGGTTATAGAATAAGGAAAAATTTGTCAGATTGAACGTTTAATTAATCACAAAGTACATGTACATAATACATTGCATTTTCATTATTATGAAATGAAACACTTTCCTTACCCAGCGATAATCCTAGGAAACAAAAGAAATTTGACCGGTTACAGAGATTGTTATGTAAACTCATTTTATGTAAACATATTTATGGTAAATGTTATGTTCAACTGATCTTGACACAGGGGATAACTCACTGTTTCCAAATTTCACAATACACAATTTCCAAAGTTTGGCAATACAGGAAAAGTTTCAACCAATGTACTATATAGGAGAAAGAAACTTTCTAAATATTATTTAAAAATACGTTGATTGCAAAAAAAATGAAGCTGAATATCAACATTGGGATTGCGAACCAAATTGTATCAACATCACCAAGTACCCAAGCGTTGTGCCAGATATGCCAATATAAACATTCAAGTTTATGGAGAAGAGACTACCAACTGTGATTTCAATAGGTGTTGCTTTCATCTGTAGTAAAAACGTCTTCACTTGTTCTTCCAATATTGTTTCTCCAGACGCTGCCGCTAGGAGCGTTGCTGCTCCTCTCGCTACTCCATTGTTCCCCGCTTCCATTGTGCTTCCAGTCAACCATGCTGTTAGCGTTCCGGTAAAAATGCAATAAATCGACAGAAAAACTAGGTAAACTATTAATGAAACAGATATCGTTCCTGTTACAAACACAAAGATGTTGTAAAATGCAGTGAGCTGTGTAACAATACCGATTACGTATATTACAACAATATGTCCTCGGAAAAGGTGATCTATTGTAAAACACATTTTATGAAGAAGAGAATATGTTTTACGTGCACGCAATACTTCATAAATAATACTATCAATAACAATTTGTTTTTGAGTTCTCTGCGCTTTGTATGTCATAACGTTTTGTTTTGAATCCACTGTAGGATAAAGAAAATGTAGTTCAGTAGACAGTGGTGAATATACTTTTGGATTCATTTTCTCTGCGAGAGAACAAAATTTCTTCTCCATGGTAATGAAATATTTTCTCAGTATGGACACAAAAATACAAAATAGAAGGATTGCAGTATTTAACATGGTTTGACTGATAATACCAAATATAACGAAATGACTATTTCCGTGGTCATTAAAGTGTGACAGTAATGACGTAATGAGACTATGGAATGTGAAACATACGAATATGATACCAACATAAGGTTGATTCACAAGAGTGGGAACACAATTTCCAAAAATATCACTAGTTTCTTCAAAACCTTTGAGTAAATGTTCGCAGTGCAAAATACTAATGCAAGCACCATTTATTACATAGTAAAATGGACCCACTTGAACCACAGATACAGCCATCATTTGAATAGCCTGTGTTATTGCACCCATTTCTCCAATCAATAAATTACTGAATCTGCCTTTTAATGTATAGAAAGTGTAAATTGGTAAAGTAATTAATCCAATAATATAGAATACTGTTAGAGCTCTTGTATGTATAGTTCTTTGCAATTGTAATGGTCCTCTTATT
>NNCF01134577.1:0-76570 GCA_002313205.1 Laupala kohalensis
GGCCGTAGAGTACAGACGTGTCCTTCCTTGGGTTCAGTTAATAAAGAATAATTTAATGTATTTCTTGTCTATTTTATTCTCCCAATTTCCAATACGAAGAAATGGGGACGAATGAAAATTTATAATGGAAATAAAATAAATAAAAAGTTATTTTAATGCGCGTTTTCTTTGCATTATTAATGTATTTAGTTTGAATAAAATCATAGAAATAGCTACAAAAAAATATATAATTTTTTATTAACTCATATATATTGTGAAGAATAATTAGTTTTAGTATTTCTGAATCCTTGACAGAAATATGAAAGCCGTATATTGTCGGAATTTTAGAGAATTTGGAAATGGAGGTTGTCTTGCGACATGAAGCGAGCAGGTTGGCAAGCTGGCTTCAGGAATTTAAAGGGGCTCGGGTGCGCTAAAAGTAACAGCCATGAGGGATGTAACGAGGGAAACAATATTTGTTAGAAGCACGCTTTCAAACGAGGTTTAAGAGTAAAATAAATATTAAGTGTTATTTCGTAGGTCTGTGTTTGACAGGAGATATAGTAATTTCTTAAGTTGGAAGAGATGTAAAATTAGCTGTCCTCGAAAATTGGAGTGTGTGGAAAAATGAAAGCCAGTTATAAACAATTCTTGAAGGGAGGAGAGGATACGAGAAATTTTAACTTCATCGGTTCGGAGGGACGACTGCGATAACTGTCTCTGAGATAACTGTAAAGGGGGGTGTTAATATATGTGTACGTGTCCTAGCCACTTCGAGAGGAGGTGGTGGTATATCGCGAGATAAAATTGGAAGAAGGGGGAGACATCTGGTTAGAATCCTCGAGAAAGATACAACGATACTGTTTCGTAGAACTAAGAAGGGAAGAATAGGCCTTTTGTAAACAATGTTCAAGAAGAACGGGACCCATTAAGGAATTTGACTCAGCGAGCGATCTTCGTCAGAATAGTGGTGTGCGAGAACGACCACGTGAACCAAGCTTTGAGACTCGTAGTGGAAAGAGATGTTGATGAAATTTACCAGACATGTCAAAATAAAGTGGCATCGTCAGAACGCCGAGGATGAGACTTTATTATCTAAGTTAAATAAAATGGCGAGAAAATAAGAAGGTTACAATTAATTGAAAGGGCCGGCGAATAAACTGATGGGGAGACGCACGAAGGAAAAGCAGGGGTATTAACAAAAATGGTTATTGGCTGAGAACCAACCTATGACAACCCTATCAGGGATACTCCACGTGGAGTAGAATTGATAACCATTGGCCGCTAAAAATCGTTACGTCAGAGAAGGGTGGAGTCATTTTCGAAGTTTTTGGGGAACTGGCGGGGGAAATGATTACAAAAAGACACACACCACGAGGACATGTTACTTCTTCAGAGCTCTTCTTCGGTTGTTTCTCGCTGGTTCATTATGAGGTCGAGTACTATGATTTTTGAGATCACTCATTCGAGATGGATTGAAACCATTCAACTATGATGATTGAGTTAGATATTTTTAGAGTTCAAGATTATGAGATTACTATGCACTTGTTACGAGATGAGATATCAGATAATATTCACTCTGAAAATCTCCGAGGTGGAGCAATATGGCTTGCCGATCTCATTTAAAGTTGCTTTTGATTCAGTGATTACGACCAGATGCTGTTATTGAGTTCTGAGTTCGGGTCTCCTCACCAGCGTTTAGGCTCAGTTTGTCAACTTTGCGCGAACTAGCTCTCATTTTAGAACTGACTTTTCGCTAGTGATGAACTTTTTGAAAATAAACAGTATTAGATATGCCGTTACTCATTATCGTAGTTGAGTGGGGCGACCAAGCCGATGACCTTTCTCCGTTCCGTGTGGGGGGAGCCACACTCCGGGGTATCCGAGGATCGAGCGAGAATCACCACCTGCATCCATGGCGAAGGACCGCATGAGCAGAACGTAAGACGTGACTTTCTATAGCGGGAAGCCGGTCTGTTGAACATCAAGTTAATTTGCATGACTCGCTGCGTTTGGCGTGCTCAAAGTTATGTGAACAGCAAGGGAACTTCTGGTAGAGCGTTTGAAATAGTCGAAGACTTTTGAAGGCATATTAATTTTTATGAAGTAACTGTAACGATCTTAAGCCAGGTCAGGCTGGTATTGTAGTAAAGTCATAAAAGGGCATCTTGGTCACCAAAAACATGAATTTTAACGTCAATGAGTCGGTGTTAAAATGCAGCGATCAAGAACAACAAATAAGAAATATTGTGTTATTGAATGTCATATCTGTGCATTGTGGGAATTTTAAAAAGGGGGGTAATTTTAACATTACATTTTATGAGAAAGGTTTATTTTGAAAATGTGTTGTGAAATGTATTATTGGTAGAAATAAATAATTAAGTCAATTTTACAAAGTGTTGTGTTTCCTTTATTAAGGACGAGGTATATTTTACGACCAGTAAAGCGGGCCGAATCCCGAATGTTCTTGTTGTTTTTGTCATTAGTGGGGCAAAGTAAGCTGTTCTGGAGAAGCTGACTACTGGAGTCAGGTAAGTGGTAATGAGCAATTGCTTTTGGCCCCATCTTTAATTCAATAATGTCATTATATATATTCAGAGTAATAATTACCTCCCCATGTGTGAAGTATTAGTGAATAAAACCCAGTGCTCCGAAAAGTTGAGTGAACGAGTCCGAGTGCCCGATCAGCTGAAACGGCGTGTCCTATCAGATAGGAGCGTCGTCGTCGTGAACTGGTCGAGGCAGCCTGCGCGCGGAGGGACAGCAAGACGGAAGAAGCACGGGAGTTGGCAGAGAAGCAGGGCAACCATTAGCAGAAGTACGGCACTCCCCGAGAAGGAGGGCAGTCTCCGAAGCAGCTAACCAACATGATCAACTGTTCTTTATATTATGTGATCTAGGTAGGAAGGTTCGACCCGGTTGGCAGCCCTAGAATTGAGGCCCGGGAGTCACTCGTTATCCATGAGAATTATTATTCCACATGTTGAACTCCAATAGTTTTGCATGCGTAGTTGAGACTGAAACGTGCATCTCAATTAAAAGCGCCCGAGCAAGGGTCCACTTGAGCAAGGAACGCACGTTTCTTAAGATCCATTTCTCTCTCTCTCTCTCTCTAACTATAAATCAAATGAAAATAAATTCAGAGAAGAGTAAAGCTGTATGTTTCACTCGTACCCGCTTAAGGCAAAACTGGTCCTATGAAATCAGCTCATACCCAATATCGGAAGTAAATTCATGCAAATATTTGAGTATCATGTTTAAGAATAACTTGGTGTGGTCGGATCAGGTTAACAGCGTTGCGCAAAAAGCTTGGAAGTCTCTAAATTTCATTAAACGAATTTTACATACGCAACACTTGTTAGGCCACTACTGGAATATGCATCGGCAGGATGGGAAAATATCACATAGAAGAATTAGAAAAAAATCAGAAAAAAGCGATTAAATTAATAAACATGGGTAATAATGCGAATAATTACATAAAAATAGAACCTCTCCAAATTCGTAGAAAAAGAACGCGACTGGGATGTTTGTTTAGTACACTTAAAAACGAACCAGCGTGGCGAGATGTCAAAGAGCGTTTAGAAAAACCGACTAGATTGGGTAGACAAGATCACTTTTTCAAAATCAGTGAAAGGAAACAAAAAACAGACGTAGGTAAATACTAGTTTCTCAATAGATCAATCAGGGACTGGAACAATTTGTCTGCGGTTGTCGTGGGAGCGCTATCGGGCTCAGCAACCTCTCTTTAATTCAAAAACGTTCTAAGAAAAGGGGAATAGACAAATTAAAAGGATTAGGCAGGTCGAGAAGAATGGAACGTTAGTGTAGATGGGAAGCTAGTGGAGTGATAGTGGATAGTGAAGTTAAGTGATACGATGGAAATAAATGATTTAGAAAGGTTGGGAAGGGAAATGTGAAGTGAAGTGTACGAAAGGGGTAAATTGAGTGTTTGGGTCATCAATGAAATAAAATGTGTAGTAAATATTTTTATCAATAAATATTTTTATCAATTATTTATATGTTTCAAGGTAAAATGTTTTTCTTATATATTTAATGCTTTAATATTAGTTGAATCATATAGTTTAATAATTTATTTACCCATTTTTTTATTTCAGTTCTCTGTGATATGTATTTTTGTATTGTATTTTCTTATATACTGCCACCGGGTAAGATCTGCCCAATTGCAGTAAATAAATATATATTATATATAACGGAAATCTTGGAAATAATTCTACATTACTTTCTCTGTGAATAAAAAACTTAATGAAAAACAGAAAGAAAACTCATAAATATCACTCATAAATTTCATGGAACCGTTTCGGCATTTAGCCTTCATACACGAAGAGAGTAATCCGAGTCTTCTCTGTTCGGATTACGTTGGCCGACCGTTAGATGACACAAAGAATAGTAGGACGGAAATTTGAAATCGAAATTTGAAGAATTTACTGTTGTCTATTTAAAGCAGATGTAGTCCAATTCACACGTTTTTACATATATAGATTGGGAATGTTTGGGGAAAGTTTGAAAAATCATGTCTTTAAAACATTCATTAATTTTTTATTATTTTAGTGCGGGAGGGGACAGGCAAAGAAGAAATAGATTTATCACATGATGCTCTGTTATTATTCATTCTGATGTTGAAAGGAGTAGTTGCTCTCCTATATAAAAACTACATTTACTTTCTACGTTGAACTATCTGTAAAATTTGTTATGCAGAAGAAAAAAATACTTCATTTGATGGTTACAATCAGAGATCATGAAATAAATCTGTTTGGTATCTTGTAATGATGGTCTTAATATATTGTTACATCGAATGAAATATTATAATTTTACAAATTTGTCATGAATTAAAAGTTCTCTTCAAAAAATTTGGTCTTCATTCATTCACAAAAGAAACATCTAAACCCATTACATCATAGAAAAACATACGGTCTACTTGATTACTTGCTCATTAACTGTTTTACCAGGGGTTGTTGAATGATTTCCCAAAATATGTTGTTTTTCTTCTGCATATAGTGTAAATTATTTCTGTACGTTTATTAATTTATTACAATGCACGAAGAAAACTTACAAAATATATTCTGTTTATATCATTGTATCGAATATGTGCATACGTAGCAGAAATTGCAAAATTCAGATGAAGGAAAATACTCTTAGCACATAACTCACGGCAAAGAACCTCTGAGTTCTTTGCTTTTTAATTCATTTCAAGTCATGTAATTCATTTAGGTTATGTGAATTAAAACAATGTTCATCACACAGACATGTACATATAAACTCAAATAACTCAAAATTATTAGTAATTATTAAAATTGCTTATAAAAATTTTCATGAAATAAAACGTCGTTTTCATAAATATTTCAAATTAAATATTATTGGTCAATGCAAAGGAATAATGTGGTCGTGTCAAGGCGAAGATGTGGTATGCTTGTAATATTCGTAAAGATACGCTCGGCGCAGAGAATAATGCTTGTTGAACAATGATTCATTGACTAAGGGAAAATCATAGAAAACCTATTCAAAGGGTAAATATCTACGCAGTTGGAAATTGTGTGATAAAGATTGAATTTACATAAAAGAATTTACATATAGAAACTCTAGAGGGCGAAAATAAGTTGACAAATCCAGTAATTTTCCACCCAAAAAGAAAGAGAGAGAAAATTAGTAACTCTTATGTCGTCATAAAAGGTTCTAGATGGGTTTAAAAGGATTGAGAAGAATAAGGAGGAGATAATTTGGAGATAGGAATTATTATTCGTGCCGAGATCACAGTTTGGAAAGGTAGCATGAAATTCAAACCCAATTCGAGGTGGGGGAAGAAACGAACAGCATTGGAAGTTCAGATAATGGCACCGCGCGGACTTTTAAAAGTATCAAAAGTTCCTAGCCAAAATGGACGGTTTAAATAAGCATAATATACTAATTAATTTTCAGTATACCTTCCATTATTTTTCAAAATGTGAAATTAAATAATTTAAAACGCAAGAAAAATAAGCAAAAACTAAATAATTTAAATCACAAGAGCGAGCAGAAAAGAACGCAACTCCGAGAGCTTGTTTTTTACATGTTAAGATTCAAAATGCCACCTATTATTTATTTCTTTACCTTTTTTTTGCCCATGCCCGAAGTACGTCAGGGAAGGAACTTGTGGACCTTACAACGTATATGCCGCGTCAGCAAAGTCAGAAGTTTCCACAAATAGATCTATTAAGAAAAAACAATTCAGATCGATTTGAGGTCTTAATCATCGAACAGAAATAGAATTAACGCCTTTTATTATAAACGTTACCAGTAAATGAGTTCGTAACTATACTTTTGGTGATATTTTTATGATAAAAACAGATTGAAAATACCGTGACAAAATATTCAAAAGTGAGTCTAATGATCTGAGGCTTAATAATTAGCTCCCAATGCTTAAAATAAGCTATAAAGAAATTGGAGCTAACTTGAACAATAGACTTAGTGCTATTTTATTGATGCCAATTATACGTGATGAAGAGGATCTGGGTATCACCGACACGTTTCCTAAGAGGGAAGCCGTGAAATAGCGCTTGCAGCTCGGAAGCACTGGGTCGATTCAAGGACGAAGCAGGGTCTGCGTTTCGATGTGGTAGATTGGGATAGTGACCAACGTGAGAATTATCTGTTTCGTTCGTTTGTCAAGTGAGAGGCAACTTTTTTGAACATTCTCTTACACAAAAATTTCAATTATCCGTTTTTATTGTTTAAAGGGATTAAAATGAAAATAAAAATAAATTATGAAATATTCTATATTATTTATGGAAACCATACCCGGATCTAAAAATCTTTGAACAATTATTCAGAGATTAGCATGAGCTTAGATGTTGTTTTTACTTTATCATATGCGTTGTATACAGAAAGAATTGAAATCCTGAAAAAATTCGAAAGCGAGACTTCGACGGAAATATCCGTGTTGGTGATCCCTGATTCTGAAAAAGTGGTTTTTCACATGACGTCCGTGCGTCTGTGCGCAGCGAATTTGAGTAAATGAATGAATCAATTCAATTTGCATTTCGTATTTACGGTAAAATTTACTTGTTGCCAATGCACATGCTATAATTCTTTTTACTTTAAAACAAAGGGTACTTCACAAGAAGTTCAAAGTACTCTTTGTAATGTTTCTGAAAAACGGCTCCAACGATTTTCCTTCGATTTTCTGTACGTAAAATAATATTAGTATGCATTACATCCGCATTAGCGGTATTGTGTCTGAAAGTTTGGTAAAGTAAGTAAAATAGTGTAAGAAGTAAAATAATTTCTGTCGGCAACACTTACACATCAATTTACTGTATCAAGAACCTAAGTAATATTTAGCAGTATGGTAAATGGTCTAAGTCATGGGTCGGCAACCTATGACCCGAGGGTCACCGAGTGACCCATTTGATAGTTTCAAGTGACCCACTTTAGTTCCGAAAATAAAGTATAATATATAAAAATAAATTATAAAACAAACATGAAACAAACATTTTGAGAATTAAAAAAATTGAAAATAGATACTAAGAACAACATTTTAGTTCGATTACCATGGATCTTACACACATAAGTGTTTATGTATAGAAGATCCATGTCGAAAATATCTCTGACCCAAACGTCTCTTTAATACTCACATTTTAGTTGATTTTGACCCGCGGCCAAAAAAGGTTGCCGACCCCTGGTCTAAGTAGACGTAGAATACACTTTTCGTAAACTGAAATGAAAGAAACAATAATGATAAAATACATAGGAGGACAGCAAACGCACTGCAGATACGAAAAAACATCAATTTCTATCTACAACGAAATTACATTTACATAACACTTTTACGATATTTATGAGACTGATATGTCGCTATATGTTTTGAAATAATATTCTGAATATTTATATTACTTTCAAATTTCAGATAAAAGATAGTAAAACGTTCATCAAGCGACTTTGAGTATGAATAGAGCATTGGAAGACGCCCAAAATAAGAGGGCCAGGCCAGAAATGACCCTTTCACTATAGAATATTTTCTCACTCTATGCTGCTGACGAAGAAACGTATTTAAAAAAAGTATGAGCAATGGTTTTTCACCACTAGTTTGATTTGGATGTAATATTAGTAAACTGCACGTGAATCAAGTAAAAAAAATTCCACCTTACATAATAATTTTAATTTACTTCTATTGGATACAAATAATTTAAGAAACTATAAATGTGCATGTGAATGAATGATGTTACAATTAAACTTATTTTCATACACAGCAAAACCCGGTTAAGATGTTTCTCAAGAGACTGAGCTTCAAAAACGTTGTCAGATAATGTTTTAAGCATAACTTTAACGTAAGGGTTAATGTTATATGTTGCGAGGGACTTTCAAGGGATCGATGAAGTGTAATGTTATACGCGGGGAAAGGACCGACAAAGTGTAACGTTATACATCCTTGTTGCCAATAATGTCAAAAATATTTTACCTATAACTGAAGAAAGGCAATATCCTTCTGAAAAGTTTAATCAAATTGATCGAGTTCTTTTCTTGATTTCGATGTTAGAGAGACTCGGTTGAATTCACTTTTGTGAGAATAGATTTTACCTGCGAAATTGTCAACAGTTTTCGTTGATCCTTATTCATGGACTGAATAAACATTCTACTTTCGCCTTGCATTGTTTTAGTTAAATTAACTTATTAAAATATCAGCTGCTTTTGTTCATTTTCAATGTATCGTTGGAACGAGTATCCCTCCGGGCAGAGGGAGTGGACTAGGTGCTAGTAATAACACTTGTCTTTGGAGGACCACATCGACTTCCATGATTTAATGACAAATAAATAATGCAAAAGACAAATGAATACAAAATAAAATAATGACAAATAAATAATAAATACAAAAGACAAATTAATACAAAAATAAAATAAACTTTATGCTAACTTATATCTAGATAGATTAGTAATAAAGAAAATACATTAGTAGTTGTGTGCACCTTAAGTGTAGAATTTCATGTTTTTGAGAGCTCTCAAATTATATTACGATAACAGACTGGTCACATATATTTTAACCCTTTTAATTGGTACCGTACTATTGTCGCACATGCAGTTTAATTAATCCTATAAAGTAGTAAATCACTTGAACCTTTGCACTAAACCAATGCAAATAACAACAAGTGGCGTGCGCTCCATTCACAGTTCAGATACGAGACATCTTACCAACACGCCACGAACTTCTCAGTGATGACGAGTTTGACAGTGATGACACTTTGACTACATATTTTGGAACTCTAAAACACTAAAGATATATTACTTATAAATGAATTGCGTTGTAAATATGTGAAAGAGTCATGTTCATACCAATGTTATATACGATACACAACTAAAACAAATATTACGTGTTAATTGGTGCCGTATGGTGGAGCACTCTACAACATTTTGAACTTAAAAGTCGTGTTCTCAGAGGTGCGAAATCATGCGCTCTTGAAATATGAGCTTGTAACATACGAGAATTTTCGTAGTTTATGAAATGAAGTAGTTCAAAGGTTTCGTATTAGTATTGGTATATTATAGTGGACTCCTAGAGTGACACGCTCAAGTCGTTCTTTTACCATTTTGTTCATGCTATTTTCCTAAAGGTAAAAACCTAATTTCATTTCCATGTCTTCTGTAGAACGTTTGATTTAGTATGCTCTGGTGTATATTTTAGTATACCAATAGTAAATTTTAAATTCATAGTACTTGTGTATCTCCATAAATGTTTCTATACTCAAAGTTTTCAAATCTCGAACTTTTTTGTTTTCGCTTCCTTTATATTTACGAAAATACTTATTATAGCTCAATTTAGTTTAAAGATCACATTTCACTGACTAGGAAAGTATTTGTGAAGTTCCGAAATTCGAACTTTAATAAATCACTTTGTTTAACCAAATACCTCATAACGTTAAGAAAATAACTTCATAACATCTTCAATTCATGAGTGAAATACAGACTTGCTAATATCGTTCAGTGTCTCAGCTTCATTTCCTCTGTATGAACTAAAATCAATCTATCCATTTTATAGTAAAGTTTTTATTGCAGTTTTTGGCGTCGCATCATCTTAATACATAACAAAACTCGAAGCGGAGAATGCAATTGTGATTTATTGCATTCCAGCATCATTTAAAAGACTTAAAAAGGTCCACGGAATTTGAAATCCGAGCTCTCTGAGCTTTTAGCACCATTTCATTACTGTAAACATTTCAATAATCTTCTAAGTGGTCTAAGTCGAAAAGCGAAAGCACTTCAGAATTTCAAGAGGAAAGTTGTAAGAACGTATTGGAAAGTCTATATGAATTGTGATAAGTTCTCAGAAAGACGTTTTCGAATTTAATTGACGAAGAATTTATCATTAGTTTTAAAGTAGTTTTAAAGTTATTAATTACTTAAATGTCGAAGAAATTTCATAACTCGACTAAAGAGGAGTAAATTTTCGTTTGGTGCAAATTGTTCATTCTTACCCACGATCACATCCAATTTCAAAAAGAGATTTTTATATAATGATAGCTAACAAACGACGGAATTCAAAAAGAAATAATAGCAATCATTTCAATGAATAAATGAGAAAGAGGAACAACGCTATCCGGTAGGGGAAACGTTGTGCAAGTTATCTCTTGTCGATTTTTTCTAAGACGTTCTTACAAATAATTCAATAATAAATTAGTGGGCATCCCACCTTTTCGTAAACATTTAAAAGAAATTTAATTTACGAATTTTGTACATTTTTACCGCTAAAAATTTTTTACCCCTCAAAAGAAAGTTTCTAACATTATATTTTAGGAGTTAGGATAATATATCTGCAGTTTCCATTTCGATTGAGAAAAAGTGACTAGGCCATATTTATTTATGTATTATTTACATATCCATTGATTTGACGAGAGAAGAGTCTCGTAGCGTCTCACAAGATGGAAACGGGACAACAAAATTAATGGAATCAATGAACCAAGCATAAGATAAAGAAAAGCTCGTAGAATTGTCCCGAATGAATACACCTAAAAGAGGAAACCTATTGAATACACAAGGAGTTGGAGTACGCTCGGAAAACGTCGTCAGTTCAGAAGACGCCGAGGAGACTATATTGCCTTTCAAGACAGGTCTCCTTTGTTTGTTCATTTACTATAGAGAAAGTGCATATAATAATAATAATAATAATAATAATAATAATAAATTTGTCAAAAAAGCAGTACAAACTGCGTATGACCACGAGGAGGACAATAAACTAATTTACTCTCTGAAAGCATCGAAGGGACCATCCCATCAATTCCGATCAGGGTCCTAAGGCAGAGGCGGATTCAAATTTAAGCAAAAATTCCTAAATAAGATAAAAAGTTAGCTGCAAGTTACAATACTAATAGAATGTCAATATGTTTGTAATTTAACGCAAAAAAATTACATGTACAAATGATTATCGAACTATAGATTATTCTGAGTATAATGTTTAATAATTGAAATAACACTAAATTCACGATTTATTATTACAATAAACATGCCCCTAGACAAAGCCTAGAGAACCTGTATAAGAAATCCGCCTCTACCCGAAGGAAAACCGGAGCAAAACCCGGGCCAGAATGGGTTATCATATCATATTCCCGTTGTGTATAGCGGATTAGCTGAGGTGTCGTGTGTTCAGATAATTGTAATAACGTTCTCCATAATATTGATTTACTTATCAATACAAATATTATTACACAAGTATTAGATGAGCTTCGCATCTAAAAAAAAACAAAGATATTTTCCGTCGGGTTTGAGTTTTTCTCAAATATCTTCAAAAGTGAGATTTTGATTGCAAAAGTGACAATTACATTCAATATAGAGCACGAAATGTTACTTCCAATCAATGGTACTCCTTTGCAATTTGACTAAGCATATAATTACATTAGAGAATGTTATTTTCACCAATTAATATTAAATAATAAATAAATATGTAGATAATTTAGAGCAAAATACACTTCAAATTTCATATAACGAACACATAAATGTGTGCAAGGGTCATTTCACTCCGACATGTCTTTCTAGTTGTGACCTCCCAATAAAACTATACAAATAATTAATTTTTAAATTAATAATCTAAACTTAATTTTTGTAGAAAAAGAAGTTCATCAAGAATAATTAAAAGACACAGGAGTTGTAAAACAAACGAGAAAATGAACGAAGATAAGAGACCATCAAATTTCGAAAGGGTAAAATAACTCCCACGTCACTAGTAATGACATTCACTACAAATGTAAACAAATGGTTTTGTGGAATATTATGCAAAAGTTTTACGGTATAACGTCATCAGCTGAAATCATTATATATGTTTTTTGGGATCTACAGAAATATACATAAATACTAATATTGATATAATATTATATAGGCATATCTCCTATAAAAATTAGTATAGATTTTGTTGAAACACTACCAATTAACTATAGCAATTAACTATACATGTCCTTTGAATGCTGGATAAGTTCCTTTGTCTTACTTCTTTTAAGTCATATGTTACAGCCTTATAACATTATGGGACGAAATACACCCATTTATAAACATCTCGTTTTATCTATCGATATTGTATGTTTATTGAATCCTATTTGTGACTGGACATACAATATCTTTATTTTGCATTTTATTGCTTCTAAATGTGACATGAAGGTCATCTTTTCATCTAAGGTCACTCCTAAATATTTTACTGTTCTTTTTATTTTACGTTTCCATTCATTTAAACGAACTAGTGTATCACGCCTGCTATTTCCTTTTTGTTTTTGTCCTATTATCAATCCAACAGTTTTATCTTTTGAGTTTGTTAATTTAACACTTTTATTTACTTCCTTCAAACATTTTAGTCCACACGGTCCTTTTTTCTATTTCTCTTCTATTGTTTCCGTGCACGACAATCACCATATCGTCTGCATACACGATGACTTCAGTACCTTCTTTTGTGAGTTGTTCTATTACAATATTAATAACGACGCCCCACAGAAGGGGCCTAACATGACTCCCTTGCGGGTAGCCCTTTTCAATTCGTATTATTAATTTTTCTTGTCCCAATTCTAATATTACATGCCTTTCTCCTAAGGATGATGTTAATAATTTATATGTTGTATTATTAACTCCCAGTCGTTTTATTTCTGCTTTTACCACTTCCCAACAAACACTATCGAAGGCACCTTCGTTGTCAACGAAAATTAACAAATTGTATTTGGTTGTATTTCTCTCGATGTTTTACATTAGTGTCTGTAACGCATCTTCTGCGATACTAACGCGTTGCACACCATAATATAAAGCAGTAGGAACGTGTGACGAGGATTAAAAACTGCGCGTCGTAGCGTTGACTCCTTTGCCCCCAGATACGCATCTGGAGTGTCACTGGCGGTCAGCATGTTCCCAAGTCTTTGGTTCACGACGCAAGTTGAGTCGGCAAATATGCTACTACGTTGTGAAGGATAGTCTTCTCAACAGTAAGTGGTAAGTAGATCCTACATTGTGTCAAAACACTTAATGTAATGTAAATCGATGATAATTTATTTTTACGTCATCATATCCTGGGTAAAGAAATTTAATTTTTATCGTTTCAGCAAAACACTCAGATTGCAATATATATATTACGGTATATGAAATTTCCATTAGAAATTGTTATTAGATGCAAAAGTCATCAAGAATTCTCAATATAACATATAATTACTAAAATATAGGTGCAATAATTAGAATTGTTTTGTATAGGGTCGCTTGTTCAAAGATCTTCATTTGTATTTTTTAAATGTGTGAAAAAAATGTCATTGGCGATAAATGTCGACGAAGTTGAGGAAAGTATCCATTTCGATGAGGTATGTTCACTTACGCTACCTAAGCGGTTGGAGATAGGTGACAACCAAAGAGTTCTACAACAGGACTCCACGACAGGATATTTTTTTTATACGAAGGTTAACCTATATTATCGAAAAATGCTAAAAAAAATAAGAGATGGAAAATATTTCAATTTAAGAGAGTAATTTAATTAGGAAAAACTCAATTTAAAGATTTTTTGTTTTGTGCATTCAACAAAGATTTTTTAAAATCTGTAAATCGGAAAATTGGACGAATAGTTTAGATTTTACAATCGGTTGAATGAAATGGCGCAGCCGAGCTGCCGTCGTTGTGCCAGGCCTGGAAATAAAAATTCGACCGGTGCGGTTTTCGACGAGTGAGTTCGTTCTACCACGAGCAACAGCTGGCTGCGGTCACTGTTCTCTGATTGGTAGAGTCATTTCAGGGTGGCAACATCGCGGAATCCGGACGAAGGCGCTCCTGGATGTCTTACAGAATGGCTCCCAGTCGCCCACACGGATTACTTTCCGGCGGATTAAGGTTCTTCTGTCTCGGGAAAGGGAATGTTACAGAATAGGTTCTTGCTGATATCTTGTAAGTCTATTCAGTCCCTATGGAGAAAAAGACTCTTCTTGTCCCACTAAAGGAAGAGTAGAAAGGGGTATGAAGGATAAAATAATTGGAAACGACCAATTTGGATCGGATATATCAAATAGTTGTCAGAGTGTCTAAGGTGCAACTACTAATACAGTCGAATTCAATTCCAGATCACATCGGAGCACGGTACCAATAGGTGCACGCCCCCTTTAGAGTTGGTAGGGAAGATCATGACAAGAAAAATTATCGAAAATGGTCGATGTTAGTGTCAATGTCCTAGCTTTCAGGGTTTCTGACATCAGAGACACTTCCGATGGTATGGAATAGGGGTGTAAGAAAGGGTGATGTAAAAATGTTTCATTGAAGAATGAGGATTTCATTCATAGATTTCGGGACCTTTCAGATAAACAGAAACACGATGCCCTATAAATACTTGTTCAGCTTATGTGGGGTTGAAATACGCTTAACATTCCTAAGGGTAAAATTGTATGCTAGGTTGATTGGTGACGTTTCGATCGATTTAGTTCTTTTAAGAGACTTGACGTTGCTTGCTCAAGGATGGTTTCATCCAAGGATTTATTTATTCTTGCTTTTGAAGGAGTGTGCATACTGTGTAACTCAGTGTGCACAAATAAGACGTGTATTAAACTTGTATTATAATGAATTTAAAAAATTAGGACACTGCACGTATGTTTTTAAAATTCAATAAGTAGAATTATTTAGATATTACAGTATAAATAAAATGTATTTTTCCGTGTAAAAGAAGGTTAGTCCAAAAAAATCTCGGTAACGCAGGATAATCAGCTAGTAAGTTATAATTTTTTTAGTAAAAATCTCTTTCATGGAGGATTACAATATATTTTGTCCATAAAGAAATCGTAAGTCGTAATTTATTTATCTATCTTGATTACACAACCGACATTAATAGTAGAATTTATAGACTGAATTAGGACATCCACCGCAGCCCTATTTCCAGGCAGCAGACATGACAGCCAGACTGTAGACCGATTGAAACAGAAGGACATCACTTCTCAGTAATAATCAGATTTAGGAATCTGTATGTGAAGTGGATATCAGTTTTGGTTAATCACAGTTCCACCAATACCTGTAGCAATTCTTGAAGACAAAAGTTTGTATTTAAAATAAAATGAGACAAAATGATTAGGTAGTCGAAACAGATATATTTGTTATTCCAGCCTACCTAAGTAGAAAGTGAATCATCTTGTTTTGATGGGAATGAAAGGAAGGGAAGGAGGATTGCTCGTGATCTAGAGTGGCCTTGGCACGGGTGTCGCATCGCCACGTCGCGCCGCGCTGGCTGCCTCAACTCCAGTGCGCGACGGTGCCGGGCCCTTGACCCAACGGGGCAACGGACGATGGCCTTGAGAAAGAAGGCAGGCAGGCAGGCAGGCAGGACCGAGCGAGTGAGCGAGGGGCGTGGCATGAGGGCAGGGCGGGGATCGAGGGTGCAGGAGGGTGGAACTGCACTGCCGGGGTGCAGGACTGCACCTCCGACCGACTCCTCTTCCCTGCCAGCACTCACAGCTATAAATAGTGGAGGGCGGTGGGTCCCCAGGCAGCCAAAACACATCTAGGGAAGGGGTGAGCTCGCATCGGCGCTGCATGCTTACCCTACCAACCGCTACCGCGTGTGCAGCAAGCCCCCGGCTCGACCGCCCCGCTCCCTCTCATGCACCCCCGTACGACCCCTTTCCACTCCACTCTTCCTCTCGGGGTTTCTGAGACGCCGGCGCAGAACGCGCAGGACCGGGCGTCGCCGCTATCCCGCCCTTCCATTGCCCCTCCTCTCCCCCACGCCGACAGCCAACGCATTCCCAGTGCGGATAGCCCGGGAGGACCAAGGGTACCAACTCTGGAGTTCGAACTGCGGACCTCATGATGTCCGGCTTATCGAGCGAGGCTCAGATTACCGGCATTATTTACAAACAAAAGAGTACGTGCTATTTTTCAGAGGAATATATTGGTTCCTTTTTCTGAGTTCCCGAATAAATAATGGTCATGCAAGTTGACAACTTTTCTCCACAGAAAGAGAATTTCATATCGTCGACAAAAAGTTATTACTCAAAAAAAAAATTTCAATATTCTTTAATGGATCACCTACTTTTTTTCTAATTTATTTTCACCGTATATTGTTAGGTATTCTCGAAATTAGTATTTTGCACTTTTATCCGAGAGACAATCTGTGCTTTTATAACAAAGAAAGAGTACGTAATTTTCACTGTAATATATTAATCGAGCACAATATTTTAGAATGTATTGCAGTAAAAATACATACCTATCTCACCAAAGAATTCTAAAAGTGATATCTCTGTTACCAAATAGAACATTCGAGTATTCGCCCAAGAAAACCGGTTATTCACTATGAATTTCATTAAAGGACAGTTGTAGGATTATCTCAAAGATTATAATGCTACGCAATGGATGGAATGCATTACTATGTTTATGGTCTTCATACACTAGTTCTGCTTTGCTATATTATGCAACGTGCTTAGTTGAGCGTAGCCATTGGTTGAACAACGGAAATGGAAAGTTGGAAGTGAAAATCAAATGCAGTGAGCAGAGTAAATGCGTTGCATGTGTGTCATATTCCGGGATGAGAGTGTTCGGCGAGTGAGAGATGTGGAGAGCAAATGAGATAGTGGAAAGGTCTTGGTCGTCAGGTGTCTAAAGGGGTTGGACGGAGGTTTGCCCAGTAGCAACCGCAAGACCCGAAGAGCGCCTTCGATGGTAGCCCAGAAGCCGCAAAATGACAAACGCACCCTTTCGTTTTACCAGAAACACCCTTCCCATTCCAGCGACGCTGTCACCTAGAGTCTAATTTATTGCTCCATTTCTCACCTTTCTCGTGCTACGTTGAAACTACTTCTTGTAAACCAAGCGTCGAATCGTGTATGACTCATGCCTCTGCAGCCAGAAATTCATATTACATTTTTTTCAGGAATAAATCTCCTTCTAGCTGTTATCGTGGGATTAACAGAAAAAAAAACATTGTGAAGCTTGTACTCGCAGGAAACAAACTTTAATCATACACGTTTTTAATTCAATTTTTCTCATTTAAATTGACAATGGAAAAGTTAAAAATACAGTGCAG
The DNA here is from genome assembly GCA_002313205.1 of Laupala kohalensis. NCBI lineage: Eukaryota > Metazoa > Arthropoda > Insecta > Orthoptera > Trigonidiidae > Laupala > Laupala kohalensis. Next base: position 17,471 of record NNCF01134577.1, read on the forward strand.
TCCATAATAAAACGAGATGTGATAAGTGTAGAGATTTTTTTTTTTTTTTTGCTGTTGCTATTTGCGAGAACTATTCGTGTGCAATAACACAAGGCAAATAAACAGCAAATTAATTAGTGTCAACACAGAACGCACGTGAGTGAAACAAGAAACCGCTACGCGAGAGCCCTCCACTCTACCCCTCCACTCCCTATCCGTTCCCTCTCTTTCGGTCACTCCCTCTCCTCCCTGGAACCCCACCCGTCCGTTACGTAGCGGCGCGGACTTGCGCCTGGCCGCCCGCGTACGAGCGAGCGAGAGCGAGAGAGAGAGAGAGGGAGGGTGAGTGAGTGTGATAGAGAGAGACGAGCGGGGGAGGAATGGGTAACGGAGGCGGCGGAGCGGGAGCAGTTTTCACTTCGGTCTACTCCAGCTAACGGCAGGCGGCAGCAGCAACGACAGCAGACGCGCCTAGTAGCGTCATAGCAGCGAGTTTGCCGTCGCTGCCGCCCCCACCGCCACCGCCACCGCCGCTGCCACCGCTGTGCCGTATCCACCCCGCCTCCCTCCACCGACCCGCCACCTCCTCCACGCCGTCGACGCATCGTACTACGCGATCAGAGCACCCCGGCGACCAGCCGTTGTCGCTGCCCCTCGCTGTCGAAGCACCATCCACCGGCGTCGTCCTAGCCGGGAGCGCAAGCCGGCGGCCGCCAGCAGCAATGAAGAGGAACGTGATTGGAGCGCCGGCCGAGGAAGAAGCGTGTTGGCGCAACAGCAGCAGCCACAGTTGATGGTCGCGCACGCCGTCGCCGCCTCCGCCGCCGACACTCTTCTGGCGCTACTACGCCAACCCGCACTACTACTACAACTACAACCGCAGCGCGCCACTACAACAAGCACTACACCAGAACATAGCACTCACGTAAGTTTACCACAACAAACACCCAGCTACACCCGCTAACTCCATCTGTCACTCCCAATTACAGACATGGCTCAAATCCCGCTGATATGCATGAAAGAAAAAAAGAACGTACACTTAACAATGCAAAAAATCTCTCTGTTGACTGAATGCAACCAAATTACCTACACGCCGTCTCCGGACTGTTCATTAGTGTGTTACTTATTATGCATTAATGTACGCCCATCCATGCTTCATTTTAGCAGTTGTAATATGTGTATTTGTTAGTATTTAAAAAAATATTTGTCAACAACTAAAATCCTACGAGCTTCCTAATGAGTTTCCTAATGAGAAAGCAATTTCTCTGATAAAACTTGCGAATTTGTTTTTTTAACATTTTATTCCATGTTTGTGTTTTTCCCTTTACTATAAACTATTTATTTAATTTGTCAGACAAGTCCAGGATTTTGTATTCGCAAACATTAAATAAACACGTCAAGTAATTATAACTCAACAAAATTTAATTAGAGGATTTGTCTCTTTTCGTTTCGTTTTCCCCGCAAAATAGAAAGATGTGATCTCCCAAGGTCTTAGAACCCACCGGTTAAGATCACGTGACCTAGCTATAGCGTGACACAGGCAAGCTGTTTCCACTAGAGTGTCTTGAAACATTCTATGCAATATATTGTTAATTATTTCTACAATTTTAATTTGTCGCATAATTTGTCGATTATTGTGCTGAAGAACAGTTTCACAATAATTTTATTCTTTTGTTACCTTTCCCAGAAAACCACACGTTTCTTATTTATTTCATTTATGCATCAAATATTTTGCAAATGCATTCCATTAGTTTGAACTAGTACTTTAGTATTGACATTGCAAAAATATTTCATTTCCTAACTTTTATATTTACTTATTTATATTTGTTTGTCATGCAAAATGTAATTATACAGAAAAATAAATAAACGAAAACGGTGTTTGATCATTTGAGAACAAAAACAGTGCTTTAAGAATTAGTACTCCAGGGAAAAATTGATTCACGAATATTCAATAATTCTAGCTTTCTCAAATTGAATAGAAATAGCATCCTCATATTTCAAATTGAATAAAAATACATGGGTAATTAATTAAACATTAACTATTTTATGTACAAACATTATAAATAAAATGAATATTTCAATTTAAGATGAGCAATGCCATCATTTTCTTCACCCAAGAAAATTTACGGAGAAAAAAAAATGGCAATGAATATTGGATAACATACATAATATAATTGTTTCAGTATCTTCATTTTACTCGAAAATAATACAATTTTATTCTACACGCTTGAAGATATTTTCGTTCATACTACATTTTCTTTTACCATTAAACATACGGATATTTGCATTTTTACTTTTCAATTTGATAAATCTGAGAACATATTTGAAGGAGACTGACTTGTGTTTAATGGTAACCTTGAACGTTTCAATTTGAAAGTTAAAACACTTTTCTTTTTTTAGAAGTAGAAAAATTTTTAAACTATGCTGAACATATTCACTATTATTCACAAATATTAACAGTAGAAGCAAGATTTGTTAATGTATGTAAATGTTAACCTCTTTCTTCTTTTTCATACAGCACAATGAAAAATTGAAAATCCACGGAAAAGAAGTGATTTAATATTCTTACGCATGACAATTAACAGTATCTTAATACAATATTTCTTCTAAATTTTATTCATATGTACTGAAGTCAAATTGTTGCTTATATTTCATTGTCTAGCAAAACTGCACCTTTAGATTTGTAACATTCTTCAACAATATTGGGTGAAACTAGAAAATATCTCTTCATCGAAATGTTTCATCATGTACCCTTCTGTCGTTCTTCATGTGGAAGACAATTTAGTTGAATAGATCATGCAGACTCAAAAATAAATATTTGTTTTAAGTTGTACAAAAATACGAAGAAAAATATAACAGTAGTTCTTGAATTATAGTGAATTAAGAACTACGAATCATTAATGATACCGATTCAATTGCAACAATGTATTTGTAAAAAGGTTTATTGTTTGACTTGAGTTTTAGTTTTGAGACTTTTCGTTGAACATCTTTTTTATTTATCCTCAAAGACAAGGAAAATTTCGTACTGTACTTCCCTATATTACATACGTCACAAGAGTGATAGTTTTTTTTTACATTGATTCCATTAGAAACTACATGGGAATACTACCTTATACTACCTCAAGTTCATTTAGTTCTGTATACTTACACTAAATGCTAACACCGGTGGAGGCTGAAAGCTCATTACCCTTCGCAGAATTTTGTTTCCACTACATCAAATTAGCTCTCGCTCGATAGCTCCATTTTTTCTACCTTTTAGTGCCAAAATGGATCTAGAAAAGGGGAAATATCGCTTTTTAAATTCATCATTGTACGAATACAAATATTTTTGTAATTTAATCATCTCTACGTTAAAAAGAAGACCAATCCACAAATAGACATTACAATGAGTCATTTCGAGTTCAAATGTTGGCGAGCCCTAAATCCCCAATAATAATAATATATTAATTATTATTTTATTATTATAATTTTGTGCCCATACATTTTCTCTAAATTGTCCACAATGTGTATAGATTTCACCGTTAGTAAAAAGTGTTTGGAATAATTTTTCTCCTATTCTTTAGTTCATTGTAAAAATATTTTTATATCCATATAAGTGGAAAATAGAAAAATATTGCTCTTATTAGGTGTCCAATTGGAGAGAATGCTTCAGTTGGTGTCCAAATAGTAGCATGTATAAATCGTGGAGTAGATGAGATAATTCCTAATCACTGAAATAGGTAATTAATTTAAAAGCCACGTGTCCAATTAATTTTAGCTCTACACCATAGAATTCGAGGAATTAGCTTGGTCATCTTTACATTATTGTCTTAAGTGCACTTTTCACTTCTTAACTAACAAATTCGTATGTTTTCTCATTTGTCTAAGAAATAAGATATATTCTAAGCATCAAAGGGATATTTAATTTTAGTTCCTGTTTTATTCAGTCAAGTTGGATTTTAATAAGACAAACAAGCAACATTTGTTATCTTAGAAATAGTAACGTATGTGTTATCTGTATATAACACGGTGATAAAATGTTTTTGAAGTATTATAAACATATCAACATATTGTCTGAAAGCAATTAAACCATCAGTAATGCATGTCCGGTAATCAATGTAATCTTTTTTCTCTTTCTCGGGAGCACCCAACTACAAGTGTCATACGAACCTCAATCATACGAACATCAATAGCTTTTAATTATAGATAGGGTACTGCATTTCGTTACGTAATCAAATAATATCGAGGGATTAGTATAATTTTATATTCAACACATCAAATATTTTCACGCCGCAAGAAAAAATACTTCGACAGATTTCAATATTTTGAATATCAAATTTCACCGAGGACTGTGATATTAGATACCCCTTACCTATCAACGTGTTACTATCTTCCATATATCCTCTGATATTAAAGAAGAAAAATCTCCCACTAAGGGTTGGGAGTTGAAAAGCGGCGCCCGGATAAATAATGTAAATTGGACCACGCACATCAATATATCCCAAAGAAAAGATTTCGGGACCCATTTAGACCTACCTATCATCGCCAAAGCCAAAGTCAAGTCTCATCGAAAGATTTCAACATTTTATCAAAATTTTATGGGCGACAAAATTACTGTCTCCACAAATAGATTCCAGATTAAAAATATAATGAGAGACTTACGACCTCTTATGGACGAATAATATATATTTTGTAAAAAGAGCTCAAGACGTGTCGACTTCGTTTTAAATCGTCGTCAGATGATCAAATAATAACAAATTATAACAATAAAACAATTGAACATTATTTGAAGACGACTTAAAACGAAATCGAAATGTTGTGAGCTCTTTTCACAAAATACATATTATTCGTCCATAAAAGGTTGTAATTAAATAAATAATTAGATTACATAATGGACGATAATTGTAGTAGAATTCAAGATTAAATTTTGGAGAATTTTCTGGCACCTATGAAAACAAAATTTACATTTGACTTATTTCAAATTCAATTTCACCGCCTTTAAAATTGCCTTCCATGTTTTTAAATCCATAAAAGGTTGTAATTAAATAAATAATTAGATTATATAATGGACGTTAATTGTAGTAGAATTCAAGATTAAATTTTGGAGAATTTTCTGGCACCTATGAAAACAAAATTTACATTTGACTTATTTCAAATTCAATTTCACCGCCTTTAAAATTGCCTTCCATGTTTTTAAATCCATAAAAGGTTGTAATTAAATAAATAATTAGATTATATAATGGACGTTAATTGTAGTAGAATTCAAGATTAAATTTTGGAGAATTTTCTGGCACCTATGAAAACAAAATTTACATTTGACTTATTTCAAATTCAATTTCACCGCCTTTAAAATTGCCTTCCATGTTTTTAAATCCATAAAAGGTTGTAATTAAATAAATAATTAGATTATATAATGGACGTTAATTGTAGTAGAATTCAAGATTAAATTTTGGAGAATTTTCTGGCACCTATGAAAACAAAATTTACATTTGACTTATTTCAAATTCAATTTCACCGCCTTTAAAATTGCCTTCCATGTTTTTAACCAGAATTCTCAAAAAAGAAAAAAAATCTCTTCTCTACTTAGTATCAAAATGGAGTCTCCTATGGAAACATTTAAGCGTCATCCTGAATGACTTTGGCCATTTATTTTGTTTCATTAATAAGTTTACACCTTGACTACATCAGAAAAAACGCAAAAAACCCCAAACTGCGAGACATATCGTCAAAATAGTTTTAGAAGATCATAATTTTTTTTTAGAATGTTTCTTTTCGAAGAAACAACAATTCCACTATTCAAATGGGTATCTTAAGAATCTATTTCCACAAAATAAGTGAGAATGCTCTCAGTTTTGTACAATATACATTTTATTAGTTTAAAAAGTCGATTTCGACATAGTCTGTTCTGAGGTTATCGCACTCTTCTCGAAACAGATCTACACAGTGCGTTCTGGATTATTGCATGTTTTATTTGGAGAGGCAAGCCAAATAATATAATTCATATGGTTACAAATTTATTATAATCCCCCCACAATGTATCGATATATAAGAATCCTGTAAATAGTAACCAAAACTACTTCTACTTCATTCCTTGCAAGTAACATGTGAATATTTACAGTGAATATTGACAATTAAACTAAGGGTACACATATTTTGAAAGTAGGAGGGTCGTCCAGAAAGTAAAAAATGATTTGCGTATGTAATAAACAACTAAAGATACCATAAAACATCATTTACAATGTTACAGGACCTTAACCTATTTTTCAATGTAGTAGTCATAGCGGTCTAGGAACTTTTTGTAACGAGGAACAAGTATTTCAATCCCACTGACGTACCCTACTGCCATCCAAAACAAGAGACGTGAAATGTCCGCAAAGGTGTTCCCGATCCATGATATCACTTGCATCGGAAGAAATACTGCGGGAACTTCACCGTTTAAGGTGGTAAATTGTTTAACCTTCTTGATCTGGCATCAAGCAATTACCCACTGTTCCCCAAATTAAAGAAATTTTTAGATGGGAAACTTTTTTTTGTAGTATTTGTAAATGGGAAATGTAGCATGCTATTGAGGCTTATCTAAACATTTCGCAAAGCATGACGTCCTCAAAGAAGCAAGTACGTCCTGGTTCAAGTCATTGGTGGCAGAAGAGCATAAGAGCGGTATTAAAGAATTGTCCCTCATTACAATAACACCTTCGTCCGCTAAGGCAACTACAGTGATAGGTTAAGGTCCTGTAACATTGTAAATAATTTTAAAATTGTTTTAGAATGTTATCTTTAGTTGCTTAATATTTATGCTCAAACGTTCTTTACTTTCTGGATGACATAGTAAACACGTAGTAAAAGTATATTTTTAAAGCAGATAATCTTTAAAAGTTGTAATAACTAGTAACTAGTTATCTTTATTCCCTTTAATATTAGAATATCAAAACATCCTTTCTTATTGAGTATCTAGAATCCGAAACATTTCAAAATTTCTCATCTTTAAGAATTTTTTCTCTACGTGATGTATATGTCAGGGCGAAGTCTCTTATACGAGAAGATTAACATAGACCGTACACATATATCTTACTATCACATCTGAGTTTAATGTTTCCTTTCTGCCAAATTTCATCCAGATTTGTAATTTAGACGACATGTCTTCACAGACAGATAAGTGCACATTTACGTTTCTATATTAGTAATTATTTATGAGTTCATACAGCGTTAAGAAATATGTCATTGACAAAAATGTGTTACAAAAGAACGCGAAAGATTGCTCTTCCCCTGCGGGTTACTCCGAGCGAATAATCGTTTAATACCCTGTAACATTGGTTTGTTCTAACTTTCACTTTATGTTTCTCAGACACAATAGCTTGTCGCATAACAATTTTCCATATTTTCCGTATTGCTTTTTTTTTATTACACCAACATCATGCATAAAAATACTTCTGATCCACACAGCAGATAACGCTTCTGGGAGACCGAATGACAATTCGAAATTTCTGTGTGTGTGTGGGTATTTTCAAGAAAAATATAAAAGTAGCAGCACTTATTTGACATGCAAAATTTCACTACGTCCAGAGTCAAGAAAATATTTTTTTAGTGGTACCACATTTTTTTAATGATAAGTTAAGTATGACGGGAAAGAAGAGGTGTTTACAAAAAGTTACCCTTTAATAATAAGGTAAAATGATTAAAAAGCAGCATTAAAATATAAAATGTGTCATTAAAATACATTTCCATTACATCGAAAATATATTTTCTTAAAACACTCGTGTTCGTTCCTTCCATCTTTAGAACACGCATCACACTTTGCTCTATTTTATTGAATCCATCTTGCAGAACATTCATCGACAAAGAAAAGAAATTTACAATTAGCTTCTTTAATATAACTGGTTGTATTATTTGCCCAGAACATTCGATGTGAATGTGTTATGGATGTGAAACATTAAAAGCAATAAAACAAAAATTTCAAATTTTGAGTGTTTCTTTTCTCCAGGAATTGCCTTTGTTTTAATATATAACAAAAGAATTTCTTTTAAATAAAATAGAATAACATAATAAATATTTAAGCAAATCATTATTGAAGAAGTCGTGAAAAGTAAAGGATTTACTCAAATGTATACCTCACATTGAATACAAAGACAATATAATTAACCTTAAAACATTATTTCTCGCACTGTCTATTCGGGATCTAAACAAACATTATTATTTTGCAATATCATTCAGCTTTCAGTTTGTTCTACGATGTTAGAGACGACGAATAGTTTATCCTTGAAACAACGGCAAATGTTGGACAATAATATACCAAATTTCAATAAGTGGCAATTAATACGCGATACGTTAATGTACGAAAGAGTTTACGGTTAACATAACAAAAACCCAAACGAATGAGTTGGATAGAAAGGAGACCCATCCAAATTTGTCTACTTTAATTTTGGATATGTAAATAAAGGGAAAAAGATATATTTTTTTCATTTTTCCGCATACTTTTCATAAATCTTGAATCTCTTAAACTCTTTATTTGATTTCAGAATCTTCTTTGAACTAAGGTCAAATAAAACGGAATCAGCGTTTGCATGAGACATTTGTTTGTCCATCTAGTCTTCTTGAGTGCAAGTGAAATTGAAATTTGGAACACTTCATGCAAATCGATAGGGAAAGAGAAGTGATTAACAACTCTCTATCCGAAGCCTACAGAAAGAGAAAATCATGTTTTGTTTTGTTTTTTAATGGGGTTCTAGGGCCACCAATTTCTGGATCATTAGAGACCTTTCATTCTAAATTGGAAGAAATTTTAAACAAAGACTTTATTTTATTTCTTTCAAATTTATTTAAGTTTTTTCGACTCTTGAAACGTACTCAATTCATAAACGTAGACTACCGCGGCCGGAGTCAGCATGAACTTGTTTGCTGTTGTATTCTGCGACTTAGGTCTGTACGACTCTGACATTGTCCTGAAGAAAGCCACAGCATGGTGGCCGAAACGTTGGTAGTTTTATCTACTAAGACTCGGTCTCCACATAGCGTTGCAAACAGTCGGTGCGTCGAATCGAAGCCAACGCAGCATGTACATTTAAATGCGACCATCTGTATAATTGCAGCGTTGCGTATTTTCCCCGCCCGTTGGTCATTTCCACCGTCGTTCTGCTGCGTTGGCTACGGGCTCCACGTCGCGAAGAAGTGACCAACAGTATCTTATGGCAGATTGCAGACATGCGAACATGCAACTCGGTGCATGCGACCTTGAGCGTGGCCACCGGAATCTCCTTTCACGAAGGCTGAGCCTTGAGTCGCTGTCTAGAAATTTAAACAAATCAGAATGAAAGAGCAAGAGTGAAGTGAGAAGCTCGGCTATTCAAATACTTTTTGATTCATCTAGGACGTTATTGATTGATTTATTTCAATTTTATTAAGCAAATAATTTTAATTTTGTCAAATTAAATGGATACAATTTTCTGGGTTTGAAGAATTTATCGTTTTGGTCCTTAATATTTTATAGTGAATTAATTTAGAAATAATGAGAAATGCGTTGTTTCTTAACATTATTTAAATGTTTAATTGTTTTTCTTATAAAACCAAATTTATTGATTTACTTGCGCTATTTATTTTTGCCTTTAAAGAAAATATTTTTATCTTTAGGATAAAAATGTCACAAATTTGAAAACTATTACTTCAAAGAAAAAATTTAGATCCGAAAGTTTAATAGTTGGACTAAATTCATCATAAATTTGACAAGATTATACGTATTTCATTTACTAAATTCTGAGTTCTTATATGCGTGAACGGATTAATAACAATTTTTAAACGTTATGTTGACAGTACCTCTGCGAGGCGTTGCTGCTTCAATTCCTTAAAGATATATTTTGAAAGAAGTTATGACATTACAGAAGGCATCGATCACTCTGTACTTCAAATGTACTCATTGAAATAATTTGTCACCCTTTAAAACCTTTCAACACATTTCGGAATGAATAAATCGGATATTTTTATTAAAGGTCTATATTCCAAATAATATTACAAATAAATTTACAATCTCATCCATTAATTACATTGTTGCAATTTAATCATATAAGAATTCACTGTTGTAAAACTTTGAGAAAACTAACGAAAGTTAACTGTGTTTCTGGAATTACAAATATTAGTAGTAATCAAATTTAGTATTATAACTCGCAGCCAACTTTTTATCTTATCTAGGAACTTTTGCTGAAATTTTTGAATCCGCCTCTGCCTTAGGGCCCTTGATCGGAATTGATGGGATGGTCCCTTGCTTGCTTCCGGAGAGTAAATTAGTTTGTTTTTTTCCCTCCACGTGGTCATACGCAGTTTGTACTGTTTTTTGACAATAAATTTATAAATAAATAAATAAATAAATAAATAAAATCCATTTCATTACTTCGGTCCAACCAGACAAATCAATTTAGAGAAAAAGGTTCTATGAAAAACTTTAAATTCACTTCCTTCTCCAGCATTTTCATTTACACTTTTTCCTCTTGAAAAACTTCTTAATGTCAATGTGTTGGAACATTTATGTTCATCAATGTAAAATAATATATAATGGTTGGAAAATTAATTATTATTTTAATGAACACCGTTACTCTCGGTCATAAATGTTCTTTACTTGTGAGATATTTTATTTTTTTCTACTTCCTTCAAGGAAGGTTGCCCGTTCAGGAAAATCGCCGGTTGAATTGAAGCGCACTCCGTAGAGACACGACTACGCTGCAGTCGCGCCTCTGCTGAGAGCTCGGTGCGGTAGCAACGGTTGTGTGGGTTCTGGTGAAAATTTTCAAGGCTGCGTTGCTGATCCGACGTATCGGCTTCGGGAACGCTATGTGGAGACAGAGCCTAAGACTTGGTTTGTCCCGGACAAACAAGTTCATACGTACACAATTCCTTTCAATTTTGCAGAGAGATCTTACATTTTCCACTTCGCTCTTCAGTACTCTATTCAACAATAATATTTAGTACAAAACACCGAACGATATAAGTTGGAAAGTTATATCATTAAAAAATTAGGTCTAATTTATCCGTCCATATTTTGTCAGTGTTTAAATTAAACTCCAAAAATTTTACTTTATAAGCTACACGTGTCTCCCGAGTAAAGTGAAGATGAAAATATTCCCCAATCCAGAGGATTTTTGTGCAAAAGAATTTACGTAACAGAAGAGGCTTTAAGTCAAGTTGCAATATTGATTACTAGAGAATAAGTTGTTATTTTAAATAATTATTTAAAAATTATTATTATTTAAGATGACACCAAAAAATGATTCAAGTCTAAAATTCATTGCACCTTTAAATCTTAACAAACGAAACATAGTTGAATAATTAAAAAGGAAAACAGAGCATGAAGTACGTTAATCTTTGTGTTGTATAAATATTTTACAGTTCTTAATATTTTCAAATTCCGATAGAAATTTCAAATTGAAACGTTTTTGTTTGCTTTTGATATTTCAAAACAGAAGGATTCCTTCTGAAGGTTTTTGTTAAATGTAAGATGTTCCCGAACAAAATTATTCTTTCTTTCTGTATATTGAAGGAAATAAACTCCAAACATTCATTCAATCCGCTGTTTCTGGTGTATTATGAGCTCTCAATTATGTTTCTGTGAATTCGGCAATTGTCTTACAATTTATATTGATCTGAATGTGAAAGTTTTCACTCTCGCGTTTGTAATATTTATATGTTACCCGATTTATTATTTTTATTTTTGATATTTTGTACGGTAAATTAAAACACATTCATCGAAACGGGTACAAGGACGATGAAACTGTTAGACATATACACAATTTTTCAAATTCCCTTTCCAGTGCTTATTTCTAAAATACAGACGTAAATAAACTTCGGAAAAACTCTAAAGTTACTCTCTCTCTCATAAGATAGCCTCATAAGCATAAGACCTCTTAAGATAGCATGATACATTGCATTACCTGTTTATGTCTCAAGGAAAAGTTTGATCATGAACTTCTTTTTCTACAGGAAAGAAGTGCATGTTGATATGTTTGTATATAATTTAATTCAAATTGAAATGTACCTAATCCCAGTTCTCCTATCTTCAGCAAAATAAATGAGATTTTCAGTGAAAATGATTGCAGCAGCGACAACTGCAAGAATTATCAGTATCATAATGCACCATGCAACGTAAGTAAAATTAATGTACTTGAATTACATCTAAGAAGTGGATTCAAGCACACGAAGATACTTTTACCATTGCATTTATCTCTCAACGTTCCACCAAATACAGTATCTAAAAGAAGAAAAGGATACAAATCATGAAAATTACTTCCAAAATGTCTTCAAGTGCAGCTGCTCAACACTAAAGTACAATGATATCACCTTTAAAACATCATGTTCTTCTTTAACATATTCCCATTCATCATAGCGCCACATTCATACATCAAAATAATGTTTGACCTTATCCTAGGTTTGACACAAAAGAACTCTTACAATAATAAAGATCAATAAGAAATATTTTCTAATACATACAAGTAAGAGTGTGAAGTGAACATTGTTATCCAATCACCAATTTTATAAAACACATTGCAAGCAACATCACAAACATAAGAAGAAACAAGAAGAACAAGAAGAGGAAACAAATTTAAACACTTCTGCATTACATACAAATTTGGATGTTTCAGGATGGCAATGATATATTTTCACACTCCAGTTTCTAAATCAATTGCTTGAAGTTACAGAAATCAAGATGAAGATGTTGGCGAGCTGAACCACACCGACGGGAGACGAATCACAGGATCCCCAAGTGGCTCAAAGGTTCACATCAACAATAAATGTATTTGAAATCATAAATATCCTTCATAAATGCTCATTCATTTGTTCCAATCCCCCCACTCCATTCAAAATCTCAATCCCCGCTTCGCTCCTGGTCTCCAGATACACATACTTAATTACTGTTCAAGAAAATATTGCAACTCCAGCAAGATGTCTTATCTCTACGAAATACCCTAAGAAATCTTTTGTCTTTAGTGCTATCACCAATATATTATAATTGAATACAAATGACCATAAATGAGATATTGTAATTTCTTAAGAGAGCACTAACCAATTGTTTCTCTCATAAATCTCAGAAAAAATTATTATTCCACTACATTATACTAAAACTGTATTTTCAGAGTGATTCAAATTATACAGGTGTTTGAGCTCCTTCCGTGCTTGCTGCATCACCGCCTAATTTTGCACACTTGATTGAAAGTAAAAACTTAGTTCATATTTTGGACCATAGAGATAAAATTGCGCTTCCGTGCTTGCCTACAAAACGGGACATAAGGGAATTTTTCATTAAACTGATGGAAGGACGAGTGTAGTGACTACTTCGAAAATAGAATTTGAAATTTCTTAAAAAAATGAACAGACAGAATTTTCCTTCATTTTCTCCGTCACAGGACATGATATTTATGCAAGAAGTCCCTTCTTTGGTCACTCATCATAAATGCAAATACTTAGAAGGTTCATAAACATAGGTAATTTTTAAATATCTATAATAATGTACATTTTTAAGCTAGAGACGTGAAGCGTCATAAGCACTAATATTTCCTAAAAAACAACTTTGGTACTACGCTAGCGTAGGGAGCTACCTATATTATTTTACAGCTCCACTAGTACACTACTGTACTGTACTATACTATACTATACTATACTACACTACTTCACTAGCAAGCAGTACTAGAATATTTTCTTTAATTCTTGGCAACCAGAATCATTATTGTTACTTTCTTGAGTATTTTCTGTTACAGCAGTATTTTTATTGTACATTGCTGAAGCAATAAACTCACTAAAAACTTACAAAGGAAGAGTAGAGATTCACTCCAATGTTTAGAATAAAAGGATTCGTAGAATTACCACTTGTTTTTGTAACTAACGCTTCAGCAGAAGGTCAAATCCAGAATAAGAGTCGATGTATACGTGAAAAGATATTATACTTACTTTGCCCGTTATACGTCAGGTATTGTTGGAATTGATTATTATTTCCTACTTGACCGGTTACATACAAATTATTACATAAAAAGGAATTTGAACTTTCGTCATAGGTAAACATTCATCCGGAAACAAACGCGAAATAAGTATGATTGGAGGAAACAATGAAGAACTATTTTAGCATACTGTGGTTCTGTAATATTAACTAGATTATGAAAATTGCATTAAATTGTCATTGTGTAAATCCTCGATGAAAATGTTACCCGCTTTATTTCTTCATTTTCCTATTTTTCCTGGAGCACGCATTGCGACTTACTGTTTGCAAGTTTCTTTCGGTGTTTAGGTTCTTTGGATTTTATTAAGCGTGGCTTGATTCACACTTCTTTCATTTTCCTTCGATGGTTCAATATTCCATTATCCACAAGTCTCAATTATATTTTATTGTTAGAAATAATACTATATTTGTTTAAGGTTCTTGGTAAGTTTCGTAACACTTTTATATATTTATTAATTTCGTCATTAGACACAAATATACATAATATGTTTTTTAAATGTGGTGAAGAGAAACAAAACCTTATGAGATCAAACAGTGTTACCTGGTGTACTTTCTTTTATCCATTCAACTTTCTTTTAAGTTCTGTCTCCCTAATACGACAACTTTTTCAGTAGATACCAGTATTTTTGTTGGGGATACATTAACGTTTATTACGAAAAAAAAATCCGAAATCTGAGAAGATTGAATTCCAGGGAACTAAGCTAGTATATTTCATCTTTAGAAGGAGCCAAATGGAAGCAACTTCGTTGGTATGTTCTTCCAGATTAAAACGTTTAAGTCATGCTCCAGTGTAGCATCGGGTAGAGCTTTTATGTATTTAATAAAGTTCAGTATTTTTTAATCAATTTATTTTGCATATTTGTCATGGGAAAAACATGACCACGTTTTCAGGAATGACTACTTTTGATTAAGTGGAAGTTGAAATATTTTTTCACCGTGTGCTTATTTTTTTTTCATTTGTTTTAAGCTTGTGGTATCACTAAATATGTTGATGTGTGAGACAACTTGGAATGTCGTGCCATGTAAAACTGCTACCCGACAGTTTTCTTCGGTTTTGAAAACTAGTGAGATACCTTCAAACAATCTTCCAAATCAATCGCGTAATGCAAAAACTCTTTCTTAATGAGAGACGTGAACTGAATATTTAGATCGATTATATAGAAAAATTGGTATTTTTAATGTCATCTTCAAAAGACTTTTTAGACTTTCCAGGGTTGCGATCAACAGTCTCACAAAGTCCGATGTCTCGCCTCGTAACGTGCTTCGCGAGACCTGAAAGGCCGTAGATGCCTGCCTTGAGGTCATTTTTGAAATTATAACACCGCCATTTCAATGCTCTTCACAGGCCATATATTTTTATTTTCAACTTAATACTTGTAACTTCATCTTGAAAATACAAAAGAATGATATTGCTTTATTTCAAATCATTTATTGGTGTCCGGAACTGGAAGACCATTAGGTGGTCGGTACTACATGAACAGCACGAGGTTATAAATGTCCGTGTTGCATATTCTTTGTACATGATGTTGGAAGTATTTTACTGACTAGCGTGTTCTTACAAAACTTAGTCATAAGAGAAAAAGTAAAATAATATCAACTCGCCACCTAAAAAATTAGGAATTGACTATTCCTTAGAAACAAACTTAAAAATTACTCTTAGAGCACGCAAAAATAACAATCACATTGATATAGTCACAGCCCTCACAACACTAATCTAAATTCGAGGTAAGCAATATATTGTCGGGTAGTCTATAATCTTACACATGATATCCGTAAACCAGTGTTTTCTTGAAATAGTTTGAGAACCAGCATTGGCCAGTACTTGATTACAGTATTGATTACTAATAACTACGGTTGTAAACTGAACCGGAAAAGATTTAGAGTTTCCTTTTAAATCAAAACTTAAAGTTCAAAGTTGTACTTTGAAAATTCAATTTTTATTTTAGTTTTCATTTTTTGCCCGTTTTTAAGTCAAAAATAAACTTTGACCAAAAGTAAAACAAAACTATACGTTTCTCATTAAAATGGAACCACATTAAATAAAATATAATCTCATAATGCATTTTATACTTGATCATCACTTATATTTTTAATAAATTCGCGTCAAGTGCACAAAATGTGCTTACTTGAATGAAAAAAGAAAATGTTGGAACAGCCTATGCGGTAAAGTCACTATAAAATGTACGTCATTTTGTGTTCTTTTACATTAACGTATAGGATCACTTACAGTCAATTCGGCGACCTTCGAGTTTGCTTTGGTCAATTTTAGAAACAATGACCCATTTCTAAGAGGAAAATGGGTCTGGTACTAGTGGACAATCAGCTAAATTGTGTTTATCCGTACCGATGTTCTTTCAGATTTCTATATCCTACGAATTGCGTTAATTTTTGTCTTAGAAAGAACGCCAACAACATAATAAAAAACTAAAAACAAATAAATTATAATCAATTATTCAATTGGTCGGAAACAATATCACTGTTATACTCCGGCAGCCGTGGCGTGATTGTAGCGTGTTGTGTGTTTGAAGCGTGTAACGTGTTGGTCGAATTGGGAGAGGTTTTCAGTTAGGATTTCTGTCAACTACTACACATCAATGTATGTTCGGTGCTTTAAATTCCCCGGCAACTGAACATCTCTCCTTGCCAATTCCTTCACCCAAAACAGGTAATTCAAGGTGAAGGGCAGACCTTTTGGCTTCAACCCTACCGCATCTTAAAATCAGGCATGAAATAAATAAAATAAATACATATTCTAAAGAATGTCCGAATGACACTCCGTAAAGTAGTGCAATCATTCAATGTTTAAAAAAAACGGTCTACCAGGAAAGTTTTAGTTTTTTTCCCTCGCGTATGATTCAGAGGCCGTTAATTACGAATTTCAACTTTGTGCCCTCGAGTGTGGGAAATACGAAATACACTAAAAAACTAAAGATTATCGCGCCATTTTTGTTTCTCGATTTATTATATGAAATCTGTGCATTATAGGAAGAAAATATCTATTTGTAAAAATTAACTAGACAAAATGTACTACAACTTGCACGCGTTCAGTGTTCTTTTTTTTCTCAGATGAAGTACGGACCCGGTAGAAGGTGTTGAATTGATACTCCAGCATTTTGAAAAATTTTGTTTAAAAGATATATAACTATCATACCATCTGAAATTTGGAAAAGTTCAAAAACCATAATCGACATCCTAAAACGCACAAAGAGGCGCAGATTTAGATTTTTCCTATAAAAAAAACAAAAAAAAACAAAATAGAGAGAATTCTAAAGAATTTCGCCGAGTTTGTTTTCTTATTTCCCGAAATTTCTCAAGGGAACTTGCAACAATGAAATTCTTTTGGGATAAAAATATTAGGTTCTCGAACGGCCTCAAAATCATACAAGAGCAAAAAATCTTTATTTCTCCAAAACGTTCCGGGTAGAAACACCTAATGAGTGGACTGAAGACAATTCCAGAAAGAACAAGCGGGGAAAGAAAATGCCGATAAGATGGAATTTTCAGGGTTCTTTCAGATCAATAATAAATTAATTAAAGACATTATTTTGTTTACTTTGTATTTCCTAAGCAAGCTCGGTATATCAGAGAAGGATTTAGGGTGCGATAGCGAAGCATTTTTCAAAATAAACTAATTCTAAAAACGATATGTAATTTTCGAGGTCACAAAATTTGAGTAATATTGTCAACAGAACGCAGTTAGATCTACATATTCATAGTGATATGTTATGGATATTGAAATGCTGAGAATTCCTCTCCCGTCACTAACCGTATCACAGCGGTTTCAAACCTCGTTTTGCGGGCACTTGTTGAAGGTCACCACAATTATCCAGGATGGCCAAAGAAACTTACGCAATCGACGGTCAGTCCAACTACAACACCCGACTGGAAACCCACCGTGTTCTTAACTTCATCGAACGATAGAAATCAAAGGACATGAGATTCAAAAAATATTTTTGTTCATTTGATATGAAATGACTCGTTATAAGTATTTGTCATTGATTATAAGTTATCTTCAAGTTATTATTACTAAGTAGTGAAAACTTACCATAATATAAAATATAAATAGTTTCACGACGTCCTAAATATTAAGATTCTTGCAATAAATTCGAAGTAACAACATTTTAGAGCCAAAAATAATAAAAGTTTCGAAATGTTCTTCCCTTTCCCGACCTTACATGGTACAATTTCAGTCAAATAACTTTAACTCTGACATGTGATTTGATGCATTTGATTTCTCTCGTCAACATTTACAAGGGAAAATATTGTGAATAAGTAAAAAAGACTTTCTCAGAAATAACTAAATGTATTTTATTCCCGAGTTTTTATTAAAAAACGGTGTTCTTCACTAGATCGATTTATGGGTATAATTTGTGGATATTATGTGATGAAAAAGAGTCACTTTTGCTCTCTTCAAGCAGCTTCATATCTTTTTTGAGGTGAAGGAAGCGACCTTTCTTCTCCGTACGTCCTCCTCAATCACTCACGACTGGAAGTAAAAAGAATGTCTTTCCTCTTCCTTTTCAACCTTTCCCTACCACCATTTCTTGACTCAAACGAATTTTATGTGCTGTTTTGTCTTTGATCTTCAAAATCAATTTGAGACACAAAATATTCCTTCTACCTCGGCAATGCAGTAGTTGAACGTGAGTTGATAGGGCTTTACGACGAGTAAACACGTTTGACATTCTTCTTTTCGTAGATGGAGGTACAATACAAATTAGAAAACCTTTTTTAATGAAAGATCAAGAATACTGTAGCTCTGTTAGCAAATGGGAGTGAATTTTCGTGTACAAAATTGTTCTGATCGTATGTGTATTGCTTAGTTAATCAGCGTCGTTTTAGCTCATTGGTTATTTCCAATCTTTTACAGGTCGTACATATTTAATAATTATTGTCTTTTAATCCCCTCGGATAACACCATTCAGATAACGCCAGGTTTAAAAACGATAAGTAACTTAGTTACAGCACAAATTGTTGTAAATTTAGGGTAATTTGAGGTACTTTTTAGTAGACAACACTTGAATACTTACTACGCCAAAATTTTATGGTGTGGATTGTCAGATTAAATTCACTCAAGTTGATATGATCGAATACTTCATAGCAAATAGTTCACCAAAAACTAAGTCCTATCAAAAATTAAACATGCATCACGGACTGTAATTTTTATTTTAAAATGAAAAAAAATGTCTGCCTATCATGTGATTCTAGTATATGGAGTAATATGTTTAGGTTTGCTTATTGACTTGAGTGAATTTACTTGGAGAAAATTGGAGTTAAGAAACCCTGTGACTTCGCACACAAGTTCTACGTATGAATAGGATCGCTTACAGATTGATCATTCGGGGGAAGTCAATCACCACTTGCCATGATTCCAAGATTTTAATATATTGATAAAAAAGCAGTTAAAAGCTGAGTATTACAACATGGAGTGCAATTAGTTAAGTTAAAGAAACCACTTGTATTCTCTATTAGAAATATTTTCAAATCTGACAAGCCTTCCCTCCGAGATTTCGGAAAAAATTTTCTTGTAAGATAACACTATCTGTGTGATTTATCTTTTCCAAAGCACAAGGTATTCACAAATTATTCACATGGTAGAAGTAAACATGACAGAAAGACTCGAGAAGTTTTATAGAAATGGATCAAAGCGAGACAAGTCTGATGGAACAGGTGCTGTGTCAAACGCTGCACATATATGTTGCTATCACATAATCACAAACGCTGAAAGTGAATAACTACTTGACAATGCACACAACATAATACGAATAAAATTATTAACAATTAAGCAATCTGACTAGATGAAATAGACAAAATAATTCTGATGAAAATGAGCATTATTTACGAGACAATTTTCGCAAAATTGATCCCTCTTACCTAGACTTAGAATTACTATGCCATTATACCCTGACTAATAACGAATCACGTACGTTATTCTGCCAGAAATTTGGTAAGTTTGCATTGTCAATACAGGTCAACAATCATTCACTGAAAATTTTCACTCAACCGAACTGAAATACGTAATTAAACTGTTACCTTTCTTTGCTTATTATTCCAAGACTGAGCTTTCTGGTGGCACTGGGGCACCTTGGGGGGAAGAGGTAAAATAAAATGTATGTTTACTTTATGGTTCGGTTTCACTGGTTTCACTCGAACTAAGGTAGAAGTAGGCCGACTTTGGTGGATTGACTAGCGGCTGCACCAGTTTTTATCCTGCGTATTATGGAAACTATACTTCCCAGAAAGAATGAGATACATCACTTTTGGACCCTCAAAATTCTGAACTGTATATTTTCATCTAAATATTTTAAGAAAAAACTACATATGATTATAACACTGTTTTATAAATAGTATTATGATCATTCCGATTTGACCACATGCCAATGAAAGGGGTAATTCACATTACTAGGCGAAATCGGGGGAGACGAAAATCGTAAAGAAGTGTAATATTATTATACATATATTTTCTTGAATATGTGTCAATAATATCATTGTTAAACAGCAAAAATTGCATTAAGCTGTCATGAACTCCCATGTTTGTCACATACTTGAACTTTCCAGTACTGTTGGGAAACAGAGTGCTCGAGGCATAGTGACGAAGTGCTACCATAGATTGACTAACCGAGCTTTGAAGAAGCATAAAAATTGTGATACGTAATATGAACCCTTATTACGAAAATCAAAACAAGTTTAATAAATTTCAAAAGCGAAATAATCCTTAAATATCAATTTTTCTCTTGTCAAAGACTGAAAGACTTTGAAAAATTCTTGCAAAGAGTTTTTAATATGTTACAGAATGTCATTTCTTTTAATTATGTAGTTTATACAATTTATAAAAATATTCTGTAATTATTAACATTTGACATTATTAATATACATAATAACACACTTTATTGTGTACCCATCTTCTTAATTGTCATTGTACGCACTTACAAATTTATTTTCAGTTTCAATAGATTAAAAATATATCTCCTATTTCAAAGATTAATATGTTTTTAATTTTGTGTAAACGAAACGTAATAATCTACCGATATGGGTCTTATATTTTCAATAAACTATGTAGACTATCCTTCTCCTATCTCAATAGTTCCCATGGAGCCAGCAATTTTCTCCCATGGCCAGAAGCGTAATCTTCTGTATTTACCAACTCTTATTCACTGTCCCTCTCATAGTGAAAATCCTTGTCACATTATCTTGCAGCAGTTCAACTCTTTTGTATTAAACAGATAATAAGATGGAATTTTTATTACTTTTCTTGCCAGACTTTAGGGTCTTCGCCAGCAGGTTTGGAATACAGTACAGGTTATAAATATTTACAATATATGTGTTACAATACAATATTAAAAACTAAATGCTAAGTACATTATACAGATACATTTATGAAGTAGAATGATCATGCGTCATATATATAATTGATGTTTATAACTATGAGGGATCGAAAAATACCTGGGAGCTTTCTTTTGATGCGTTTCCTATGTGGAAAATGTTTTCCTAGTTCGAAATTTTGAGCGGAAGGAATGGAAGCGATGTTTTTGTAAAATTTTGAAGCTATTTGCTGGAAGTAAGTTTGAATGTGTTGAATACCAAGTTCTCTGTGCAATTGTGAGTTCGAGGTAAACCAAGGTGCTTTGACTATTTTACGGAGCATTCTTATCTAAAATATTTGTATTTTGTTGATAATAGTTTAGCAGCTGCGCCCTATATTGGGCTTGCGCAAGAAAGTATAGGTCAGATCATAGAGCGGTAGAGATGGATACCTGCATGGAAACGTAGTGAAGACGAGTACTTCATTAAGAGATATAGCTGGTGTTCTCGTTTAGTGGTGACTGCGAGTCGATGGTGAATATTTTGTTTCCAATTTAGTCTCGTGTCTAAGAGAATTCCTAGGTATTTAACGGGGGTATTATGTGAGAGCAACGGAATGGAATTTGAATGAAATGAGAGTAGAGATGGTGTGGTTGGTTTGCGCAAGGTTAATATTTTTGCTATACCCTTCGATGGATTTAGTTTGATATGCCATTTACTGGCCCAGGACGACATTTGGTTGAGATGTTTTTAGATATTTGCAATGGCACTGTCAATGTCGCTGTCGGCACTGTAGATTACTGTATTGTCTGCGAAGATAAATGTTTTATTTGTAGTGTGGATATCGAAGAGAAATATGTAAAAACGAGTGTGTGATAATACCGCCCCTAATAAGATGGTTGTATCTAAAATACATACAGATACATCTTAAATTAATCAACAGATGAAATCATTTCAACTTCTGTAGTAGATTCTAAAGGTCTTTTTTTGCCATAAAATCTATTTCCGACTTTTTAAAATCTGCTCTTTGCCATAATGTTTGTTCTTTTTCAAACGGAGTTACTATATAGATGAGACGATGATATGCATTTCATAACTGGAGATTCATGGGGGAACCAACTGCACCTGCCTGAAGCAGAGGCTTTTGAAACGTCTCAAGATTTGTTAAGAATTTTGTAGGTATTTGTCTAATCTCTACCGTAGGGATGTTGAAAAATATCGATATATCATATGAACGATATTTTTCTTTCGATATATCGATATTTTTCACCGATATATATTTTAACGATATACCAATCTATCGTATTAATTATGTACCACACATTATTTGTGCGTGAGCACCGACAGATGTTTATGTCGTATCTGATAATCCTTAATTTCGGGTAGATAAATCACATTCAATTTGAAGAAAAACGTTCAATAATGATAGAATGTCGGTACACTAGGAACTCAGTAATCTGTGGAGACGACATTGTTGGTTAAACTAATTACTAGATTTTAGGCCCATTTTTCACTTGAAATTTTCAATTTGCCGTTGTTTTGTGTCAGGAACAATGGCCGGGATTAACAAAGTATGTTCACTGGAAATTTAAAAACTATTTGTTCGCAAGAAGAAAATTACTACAAAGTTGACAGTTTTTTCCGGAAGAGAACTGTTCTTATTTCAATATAGATCTAAAACTCAGGTTAGTCCAGTGTGTTCAAATGTGTTTTTGAACTTTTTATGAGCAAAGTGTGAAATGTTTTTGTGATTCTTAAAGAAAAATGCTTCGTTGATTAAGAAATCATTGTGTACTATCATAGGTAACTTCGAAGTTAAACATAATGAAGAATTAAAGGAAGTTCATCTTTTCAATGTACAATTTCCTAATTCAAGAGTTTCTTTTTCAAAATTTGCGCAATTGCGACCAAAACTGCGTTCTAGCTGGTGCTGCAGAACTCACTCAGTATGTGTGTGTACAATTCATTAGAATTTCAAATCGATGTTAACGGGCACATGGGTAACGCCTTTGACTGTTGGAGGTAAAAATTTCAAAATTACAAGTCAATTGACTTTTACTTATGAATAGAGTTCAAAAGACGAATAATTCTGAAAAACTACATAAATCGTGAAAAATAATACCTCGACATAATTGACTATATCTCTGTCAATTATGAAAATAATGATCAAATTTTAACCAACGAAAATTCAATGCATTTGGGTATATTTCAAATAACCGCGAAAATCCCTAATATGTTTTGGAAAATAAATTTGACAATTTAATAATATGGTTAAAAACAATAGAATGGAGCCTAAACTTTTCGTATAAACACTATAATTATCTTTATGAGAGTCTTTTGTAAGTATTTTGCATTTGCTGTTCGTATTAGCTTAATTTATGTTAAAACAGACTTGGATTCACTCAATGGTAAAAAATTACAAAAATATTAAATCTATGGGCATAAACCTCATTTTTCAACGTAATTTACTAGAAAAAAAGGTTTTGTTGAGTTTTGCGTCGGTCGACGTTTTTGTTGGCCGATTATACAAAGAATAACCCATATGTAAATGTAGAACTTTCACCCAAAAAGACGTTTACTGCATACTTATACACTATGGTATCACCGTTGGCAGATGGTCATAAAACTTTAAAATTGGTTTCATTAGAAAAAGAACAATCCAAGTGTATTAATTTTTATTGATGTATAAGTTTTATTTCTGCAAAGATTTTATACAGATTTGTATCTAATTCCGTGATTATAGGCGATGGAAACCCGTTTCGTGAAATGAAACGTAAATCCGTTTAAAACCATACAAGGGCACTCTACCTCTTATAAACACATAACTATCAATTTCATTATCAGTAGTGGCACTCGGTGACGAAACCTAAACACGTATTACAGTGTTTAAGGTGTGAAATTCGTGTTCAAATGTACTCGCAAAATTGCTGGAGTTGGTATATATGATTTAACACTCAGATTTCAAGAAGATATGTTTCGACCTTCGGCTTCGTCAGCCCATAAGAATTGAAGCCTCATTTTGAATCTGTGACTTTAATGCGCTTTTGTTTCCATTTTCTTTAACACTATACAAGACGCTTACGGAAAGGTTTGTGTTATTAGTCTTTCCTGTATGGGTCATTCAACGTGAAGCGGATAACAAAAAATACATCAGTATTTCAAATTGTTTCTCTTTTGCTCGAGTTGTACTTATGGAAGTCCTTAACACAATTATAAAGTGAATTTATGTACGAAACCTAGATAGTGACTTTCGGGCTTTTAAAGATTTGGCTCCATATGAAGTAGCGCTGGTTTCGAGAACAATTCTTTAGTCAAAGAAGCAAAATACTAAATTCGATTATTTTTAGCAAAAAAAAAACTTTTCTGTTATGATATTAATTTTGAAGTTAATTTATTTTTCTTTCTGAAAAAACGTAATTTCTCAGGACCTGAAAAACTCTCAGGACACTTTTTTCAAAATGGCTCAAATAAGTGGTAAAATTCCTTGCTTGCAATCTGGAAAGTATATTCACTCCATAATCTCCCAGTTGATGAATTATAAATTATGTATGATAAATTATCTACTAAAGGAAATATATATTCGTTAATACAGACAAAATACACACTTGTTAATATATTTTACAGGCTAGCGTATAAGTGCGTTATGATTGTTTGTAAATTTGCTTTATCGCGATACTTGTCATAAGAAAATGTAATGAAATTTTCTTTACGAAATATTATTAGTATCACTAAACATTTTAACTAAATTAATTATATATATTTATATACATATTATTTTAAGTATCGATTTTTTTTCAATATCTCCATTCCCATCTTCTTCAATGTTCTTGAGGTTATTTAACTACATTTTCTCAAAAAGCAGGAAAAACTCTATGAGATTACTTCGATAGAATTAGTTTGCTAATTGTGAATCTGTATTTATTAATTTTGGAACTTTGTGACAATCATTTCTTTTTTGTTAATAATATCCCAAATAATATGCCATTGCAGACAAATTATTATCTTCTTTAAGTTGAAAATTACTTGCTAATGCAGACAAAATATATAAATAGTTATTATCAAATATTTTATAATCTAGTCTATAAATACGTTTGTTATGGCAGGATGTTTGTCAATTTTCTTTATACCGATATTTGTACATAGCAAATTTAATTAATAATTCTTTACGAAAAAAATATATTTAGTACCGTTTACGCAATTTTGTCATTATTTCGCGAAATAATCCCGATATATCGATATTTTCCTTCGATGTATCAAATGATCGATATAATATTTTTTGAAATATATATGATATATCGCGACGCGTTCTAACCAGCTGCAGCATGTTGAACGTCCTGCTGATTAAAAGACCTCGTTCACACACGAAGAAATGACAGCGCTTGGAACAGTTTTAATTGAAATGCGCATTTTTATAACAATTCACCCTAAGTGATTTGATTTTTATTACATTATTGTACCCAACTCGTAAAGATTTTCCATCTGTGAATTGTAATGTTCAGTGGGGAATTTGTTCGGGGACTCACAGAACCGGTGATCATATACACAGACACGCCAGGTTCATATACGACCGAGCGTAATGTTGCCCGAAGTTGAACGAAATGCTTTTCGGTATAAACATGAGATAGAGTGAACCAAATGCCTCTTTCATTGAATACGGATACGAATCCAAACAATGTCTCATCAAACCAACAATATTTCATCCAAGCGTCAACAGCAACTGTACAATATGTGCTGAGGCGACTTAGCAACCATTTACATGGATGGATTAGCTTCTGTCTTCCTCACGAAAGAGACAATTAAAATATTGATTCCTGCAATGAAAAATGCATGAAAACAGAAAAAAATGTTTAGCAAAGGATATTTCCTCTTCATTCGTGTTAACATCATTGTCCGAGTGCTTGAACTATAGAACCATAGCAAGCTTTCACATTCTCACAAAGAACAGTCAATTTCGTGGCTGCTTCGATGTGTTTCATTACAGGTGATAACGATGAACAATTTTATTTTAAAAAAGTATTGACTTAATATTCTGAACCAACATTGCACGTTTTAATATCGTATGAGACTTTTTCTTGTTCAACACGCGTCTTATTGATGTCGGAAAGTCTCATTTCTAAATAAACCTCTCAAATAGTCAAAAGATATGGTACGTTTTTAAGTCAAGAAACGTAAAAATCTTACGAGTCAAAAGATATTGAATGTTTACGGCTTTTTGCGCTTAACATATGGTTAATTTGTCCATTAACGTACGTTCTTTCTTCTGAGTTCGTTCAATGGTCCATTTCTCTGTAAGTTTACAAAATACGATCAAATCAAAAATAGTACCTTTGATACTGATAATCTCCCATCACAAGAGAAATAATAGACATTTAAGAACAGATTCAACTAAGAACAACCACTCCAAGTTGATGCGAAAATGTCAAGACTCCTCACGTCTTATCTATATCTACCACGGTCTCAATCACTTGCTAACAAAATTAAATGTCAGTCGCTCAGTTTTGCTTTTTCTGACTCAAAATAGAAAAATATACCTAAAACTTACCCCTAGGGTCAACTCTGTCACCCTATCAAACGAGTGGATATGACATCAAAACATGGTCGGCACAAGGATATTTTTTTATCTCAAGCGCTAGAGAAGTGGACCGCTCCAACAAATAGATCTCTAGGGAAAATAGTAAGAAGGTAGGTTGATGTCCCGAGGCCAGTCAATGTTTTGTCCTGAATAAAGAGTTCAAATTATTCCTGTTGTGCACACTACGTTCAACCATGGAAAACACTTCTTAACAATATGCTACGGAAAAATTGTGTTAGTTACCAATTGCGATTTGATAGTCTTCTTTACTTCTTGTATGTAGAAAAGACCTCGCTAACCATTAGCAATAAAGCATTACGGTTTCAACGTTATTTTTATCACTCAATTCAGTCTCATCAAAAAAACTAAGGAATACACGAAAAGAAACCTCAGCTGGAACAGCTAATGTTGGACAGACAATGCATAAGTTGGTACAACTAACATTTGTTTGCTATGACAGACCCGAAACAGACATTTTTGTCCTTCTGCGCCTCAGTTTACAGCATTAGCTCTCACAGCTTGTGTAGCTAACCTTGAGAAAGGAGCATGTTGTATTTACTTATTGTTCCCTAGAACTGATAGTCTATCATACGTAGAAATTTACAGTCGTATCGACGTCATGGTATCGTCAAAGCCGTGACGGCGTTACCTATGCGAATGCACGTACCGCCTATGCGTTAAATGTACATTTGCATGTAACGTCGATCCGACCAAGGACAACGACGTCTTTACAACAACGAATTTTCAACGTCGTAAAAACACGCATTCAACGAAGCCTACACAACGTCGCGAACCCTCGCATGAAAACGTTTTTTCGGCGTTGCTAGACGACTTCTTTTCGACATCTGCATGCTTTCTTCTTTGTACATCTTTCTAAACGATGTTGAAGTACCATTTTTATTACAACTTTTTTGGATATTACCCAGCGTCTTACCTTGTTTAATCATATACAATAGGTGTATAGCACACTCCACGTTTAAGTCTTTCTTCTACGTCCGTCTTCAGGCATCCGACAGCGCGTTGATTTGAACTATAATACTTTGCTTCTCAACGTGACGACACTACAAGTGGGCTACTGGTGTACTGAGTAGTAAACACGTAAAATAGCAATCCTCCCTGAAATCTTGGAGTAGCAAGATTTCTTAAAATACCAAGAAAATACTTTTTTTTATGAACCCAAAGTTTTTTAATATTCTTGAAATTTTCTCATTAAATTAATATAATTGAAAATAACGTTTTTTAATATGATGACTAGGTATTGAGCAATATTAACCTACAAAAAATCAAAATATGGTCAATATACAGCTGCTTGATGTCGAGACAACGCTGTAACTACGCAGTCTCAACTTCAATTTTCGAGCTATACGACGTCGGGACGGCATCGTTTATTCGAGGTCGAACTTCAACTCGAGGTCGAAACACGTCGCGACGACCGTAAAGTCTGCGCAACGTCGGCGATACTGCATGTGTGACTAGAGCAGGTTACCCAGAAGGTTTTAACAACTAAATGGTTCGTTTGCAGGAAATTCTACGTGGGTCACATGTGGGCAACTATGTATCTGTATGTAACTCCGCACCTTCAGCATTTCTACTTCTCAAATAAAGAGTTCAAATATGACTCCGTAAAACAATTACACAGACTGCGCTGCCTCAGTCATGAGTTAACGAAGAGAATGCATAGAAGGCAGCGCAACGGAGTGTAATTTAGCTGCAACTTCGAACGAGATCGGTGGGGGGGGGAACAAACAACAGTTTTTGTAGCTGTGTCATATATTTTAGAGAAGCCCTAGTTGTCGCACGTAAAACGCATAAACTGTAACTGTTAATGAAAATTTCTTCCTCTCAGACAAAATGGCGTTGGCTTTTCCTCAGTGATAGGAAAGTGGTCTCGACCAGACGAAAACATGTTTAGGGAAGTAACAGCGTAAGGTGTGGCAGCTAATGATGTTTTCTGTTCGTAAGCTGTCTCATCTAACTTATTTCTTTTTGTATAGTGAATACTGTAAAGTCGTCAAGACGATTGTTACAATACAAATTACAAAAAATTAATGCACGGTTCGTGGATAAAAATAGCATGTCAAATTAACGAAATTTCAGAACGGTGGAACAAATCAATAGAAATTCTTGACCACGTGGTTCAACAAGGATAGGATTGAGTTTTGGTCATTAAATTCATTACTCGTATATTATATCCAATCACGTAACTAGGGCATGTAGATTATTAAATACCTAATAGGTAACCGAATCGCAATCGAATCCTACGGCGTGTCTTGTTTATGCATCATTCGGGAAACACTATGAAGCTGCCATCCTGCAACATACCATTTCCTCGTATCTTCACGAGTCTTTGAAGTATCATACCCCGATAAGCTCCTTCCTGTCGTCCAACCGCAACAGCTTTACGTGGATGGAAAACATCCTTTCTGCCGTGCCCCATAGCTCAGAACCTCCGTAAAGCTGGAATCTGCAGCCTGAAGCCTTCCTTCGCGCTGCCAACACCAACATGCTCATCATCATAAAAGCTGCAAGATTCTTGCGCGAGAACAAAGCACTGTCTGCTTGGTGCGTTCTGAGCGGTGATGGCGGCGGTGGCGGTGGAAACCGGCGCGTTGTACAAGGAGAAGGGATGGTAGGAGAAGGGGAATCTTATCGGCTTCAGGTCGCGCTCCTGTGCGCTTCCCCTACAATGGGCTTTGTTTGCGCGCGCGGAGCCGAGTGGAAGCCGGTGCGAATGGGTGGCTTGTGTGCCACCTTGCTAACTGAGAAGCGATGGTGGGAAGGGCGAAATGACAGCTGGTTTTGAGATATGAGATGAATGGAGTAGGAGGACGATTCTTGTAGACAGGAGTAAAGTTTTAGAGACTTAATCTAAGAATTGTGTCAACATCAACTGCCAGGTGAAAGTGACGATATAATGGGAATCGAACCCCATATTACTGTGCTCGAGGAGTGCTGTAATTTTACTGTCCGTTTTGCCACCCAATACCCGTACACGACTTCCTGTGACAAGCGTTCCTCCTGTGAGTGTTGTAAGAATATCCTATCCCGAGTTTCGAAGAAACACCATCCATTTAGTATCAGCAAGCAGTACAGCCTTCGTTCACTTATCTCCAGATACATAATGTGTCCTTGAGTCACCGGAGCAGACCTGATAGTTTTTTCTTCTGAAAATTCGTCGTTTCGAAGTAACAGACGAGTAACGTTCGAAATTTGGAATTTTAAGCGAATTCTTAATAGTTTTTCAAGAGTATGTTGAAAGGCAACCATTTCCATTCGGAATATCTACGTAAGAATTATGAAGAGATCAACTGGGTGAAAATCCCATCGCACAATATTGCGAGAGAACGCATTGACAATCGTTGCCTGTGCGTGGATGCAGTCATGATCTCACAAATCGACAACGCGACCTCTTATCACTCACTACAAAAATAATTGTGCTTTATCAATATTCAATTCGACGCAACTGATGAATTGTGTCTAATTTGTTTACAATTGACAAAATGTCCCTAGGGTGAAATGGACAGGCACAAATGAATTTTATAACATAATGTATATTAGAATAAGAACAAAAATGTTAAATTATTTTTTTAATATTTCTGATGATGAATGATGTCCCTCATATCCCCATATTTAGATTTTACACTTTCTTTAAGCAGTAAAATAATTAGTAATTCTAAGCGTACCACTGTACCTACCACATATATCAGTAATAACATATTATTTATTAGCTGTAGTTTAATAACTAAGTTTTGATAAATCTCTCAAAGAAAATGCGAAAAAGAGTTTTAAAATTTAGCCCATGGTCAGCTTTTAAATTATAAAAAATAATAACTATTTTTACTGATAAAAATGAAGATTCTATTTATATTCTACGGGTATTAGCAGGGAGAAATTCATTCCTTCGTGATTTCGAACACATTCGTATTCTTGAAGTGTCTTCCAGACGTTTAAAATAATGAGATAAATATAATTAAAATTATCGTGGTACCATTAATTGTAATAGAAAACTCAATAATGCAAGTGAAACATAGATCATACAATTAGTAGATAGGATCTATTGTCCCCGAGTCTCAGATTTGAACTCGCTCTGCGTCAAGATCTAGGAACGGAAAAGTTTCATAGCGACGTTCATTACGTTATTTCCACGCGTATGTTTCCTCGTAAATCCCAAACCACAAGTAAAAGAATTAACTTACACTATTGCAAAATATTTCGAAGACGCATCATGTTCATTGTTCTGTTTTCGTCTCCATAATCCCACAGGTTAGTTGGTAGTTGCTCGCAATACATTACAATGTCTGTTTCTTCCTTTACAGTAAAGTTGCTGCAGTCCACGTCCCATTTATAACTACACAAACTCCTGCTAGTCTAGTTTTTGTTGTCTCCTTTGCTAAAATGAGCTTTTAGTGTAAGAATACAGAAATCCACTCGGTGCAACTGTTCGCCAGTAAGACGATTACGTTTTCAGGTTGTTTTCAGGTTAGTTTCAGTATATTGTTCCTTTTACCTTTGAAGGCAAGATAGAAATTTTTTTAGATCTTCCATAAACATAATAAATGACGAAGACAATCCTAAAAATTTTATGAACTGTAATTTTTATGAAAATTACAACCATCGCATTGGTCGCAGATAATTAGCGTTACTTATCGTAATCAGGTAAAGCATATAACACAAAAGAAGCATCTTACTTCAGAACATTGAAGGATGTTAAAGTAATTACTTTTACACAGGAAACAGAGTCAAAACGTACTGATGTGTTAATGCATTTGTATTATAGAGAAAATAAACTAGTGTATCAGGTAAATGATACAGAAAATATGTTTTTATTGAAAGAAGTTGTGACAGTTTCCTATTGTGTCATCTTTTATGTTTTCCTGTTGGAGATTACATAACAAATTTACACGCCCCTTATCCCCACCTCCTTATCCCCCATGGTGGACACACTTTTCGATGTCTGGAAAATAACTACTCTTGAAACCTGCCTAAGAAGAAACTGTTAAGAGCGTTTGAAGGAGAGATTATTTTCGAGTTTGCAGAGGTAGGACCCTAATTGCAAATTCGTGCTTGCAGAGGTAGACCCTAATTGCAGACTGGAGGCAAAACCTCCAACGAACGAAGCGGTATGATAAAATAAAAACATTAATAATAAATAGTAGGATTTCGTGGGTTTCTGTATTTTAAATATAAAATAATAATAAAAACCGCACATAACATGGAGTGCTAGCTCTTGCTACTCTTAAAAAAACATAGTTAAGCCACTTCTAAAATCGATAAAATGGAAAAAGAAAACAATCTTCAAAAAATTGTAACAATGAAGTAAACACACTTAAATATAGTACAAGTAAATCGGAAGAACTAGTGTGACCTGAGGCCGTAGCCCCGGCGCACCCTCGCAGTTCCTTCCCATAGACCCTGGCATTAGCTTCTATGTAGTGCTGTTTCGCCCTACTTTTTGGGCTACAGGAGGGGAGCCGGAGAATGCCGGCTGCACCTGCCCGATTCTGAAGAACCAGACCTCCAAGTATTCGCTTCGGTGGACGGGGAGACGCGCAGCTCGTCTCCCTACTGCTTCTGCACAACAGTAGCCCAGCAGCGAACCAGCACAACCGACAGAAACTGTCGTTTCCTACCCGTGACCCCGGCAGCGTCCAACACAATTAAGGTGTCTAGAGAGTGTTGGGGGTACCCTCCTTATATCTTAAAGCCCCTTCCCTGCCTACTCGATGCAAAGTGTCGAGTAACACCGGGACTCATGAACCCAACCACTTCGGAAAAACCGCAGCGTCCGATCCTTTGCCCATGCTCAATAGGATTAGGTATTAGAATTATAATTTATTAACAAAAAAAATTACAATGTATTGCCAAATACATCATCCTTCCACATTCGTGAATCCCGGTTCCTCATAACGTGAACATTACACGTATCCTCTTCCGTTCCTCTGTCTTAATATCATTATTTTTTGTAAAGTTGCTTGAGTGTCTCTTGTTCAGTGGTAATTAGAACATCCATCCCCTCCGCGAGGTAGTGGACACTGTCTATTTCAGTTTTTATTATCTGGCATACGTTAAACATCTTCGTTATCACTTCCTGAAATTCAATAAATGTCTTTTCATTAGTTAAGAGTCTTGACCAGTTCTTCCCACAATAAACGTCTGCACGCTTTAGAATTGTCATAATCCGTCCACGTTCCTCATTAATGAATTCGTATTCGTAAATAATGTTTTACGTCTTCCTTTCCACTTCCACACAAGCAGTCGTCATATGTAGCTAGTCCCATCGTATGCAAATAACTATTAAACGATCCATGACCCGTCATCACCTCCATCATGGTGGTATTAGGTTGAAACCACCGTTTATTTTTAGTCACAAATATAACAACCGGTATAAAATTATACCAGGTTCTACTCACTGTAGCTTTATCCCAACGAATTTGCCAGCAGAGGAACAACTTCATAGTTATTTTACTTTTACATGTCTTATATTTCATACTAATCTCTTCTCAATCAAATATAAAAATCTCACCTTTACGCACACGTACTTCCCGCTTTTGTTTTGCTAAATATACAGACAATATTCTCAGTACTACTTCCAAAGCCTTGGTAGAGACTGTTCGATAACATATACTCCAGGAGAGAACTTTGAATACTTGCTCAATACTTCGAGACTCCTTAACCACATTTTGTAAATGTGCTCCACACACTTGAGCAATAATTGAGCACAAGCAGTATTGCTCCTTTTATATGCGAAGCACTACTTTTATCCCAAAGTTGTTTTTAGTAATGCCTACTCTTTGTAACCCATAGAGAATCCGTTTCATTTTTATCGATACATAATTTATATGCTCTTGAAATGTTAACTTATCAATTACCATTACCAAGTGTTTCAACTCTATACTTCAATCACGGATTATCGGATCACTTCCTGCATTCTTAAATCCGAACACGATACCTTTTGTTAACTTCATCATCTTACTTATTGCTTCAAATTTCTTCATAATTTTTTCTCCTTTTTCCTCCAATCTTCTATGACTAATTTCTCCAATCAATATCAGAACATCATCAGCGTTCGCAGTAATTATAGTACCCTCCCCCTCATTTTCTAACAAAACTTTATTTAAAACAATGCTTCAAAAGGTGAGTACAGAATGCCTACCCTAAGGGCATCCTTTCCCGAACTTTTCCCCAATATCCAATAATACACATACTTCCTCAAAGTAAGATCTTATTAAGCTTTCCATCTTCTGTCCCATATTCGATTCCTTTATACAAGCTTGCACAACCGTGCAATCTACATTGTAAAAGGCACATTCATAGTCTATACTCACTGCTAACACAAACTTATCTGTTCGTGTTTAAATAGCGTTCATCACCTTATCTACAGCATCCTCCGTTCCACGACCTGCTATATATCCATATTTGTTCTCACTGATATTCTCAGATGTAATTTTTGTTGAGCTCTTTAGAGTCGATATCTTCCCGATCATCGGAAGCAGAGTAATTGGCCTGTAGGATTTACATAATGTTTCAAAAACAACTTAATAAGCCCGATTTCCCATGCTTTTGAAATAGTTATAGCAAGCATTGCTTATTTCTAAAATATCATTTCCTAATGTCTTGTATGTGTGTTTGATCATCTCATTCGTAAAAATCATCAAATCCTGCGTTTTTATTCTTACATAGTGCCTGAATAATATCGTTTAACTTCTCTCTTGTTATATATGTCGTATAGTCACCGTCTCATATTCCAGTACTATGACTTCCATATTCTCTTCTTCCAATAAGGTTTCTAAAAAGGTTATTCCAATGTCCAACCACGTTTTGGTAATCCGATCGTTCTTCTGTACATTATTTCATAGATGTTCTCCCTTCAACCTCTCTCGGATGATCACATAAGATACGCTCCAAACATTCGTTCTTAAACTTTCTTCATTGAACATTTCTCAACACTATCGTTTCTTTTCTCTTATCTTATTTTTATAATATTTCGTTTCTTAAGTCATCTTCTGTTTTATTCATTCTTCACTTCCTTTTGATATTTCCTTCACAACCGATTTCTTTCTTTCTTACTCCGAAGTGTAATATCAATTATTGACTTTCCATTATCTGTTTCAAAGGTGTTGATTCCAAATACATTACAAGCTGCCTAGTTTTTTGATATATCACATTCTCCAACAGCTGTCCTCGCTCATTAGATATTACATCATCCCACAAAGTTTATCTGGCATTCCAGGTTCCTCCTATTTCAACATCATATTTCCCATAGTGATCCAACAAACATTTCACTTGTTGAAACAACTTCCTCCCTTTCCGATTATACTTAACCTACAGATTTACTGCCATAAATGTCTTAAATCCCTTTGTAAATAACACTGCTTACATATACTTATTGCAATAGCGATCTGTTCGTAACAATTCTATTTTAATATTTGTGGCCGATTTCCCTCCTTTTTCAAAGATCACTTAATAGGTCAGATGTATATGTATTAAGACTCGTCTATGGTATATGGCAAGAAACATCAATCTGGTTTTGCCGTACATACTCAATAAACGTATTTTTTCCTACAATATCTCATAAATATATCTGTAAAATTTTATAATCCATAATCTGATTGTTTTTTAATGATATCTCTTAGACGCAGGTAATCTGCACATTTAATATCCCGTATTGAATGATTGGGATCTTTCCCTTTTCGAATGCAACAAACACACCGCGGTAACTCCTTTTTTCTTCACATGCTTCGTAGCGATGATTGCGATCTCCACAATTGCTGCATGTGTCTTCAGTGTCCTGACAGTTTTTAGCAAGTTGCCCAAATCGCTGACGCGATAACATCTCATTGGTTCGAGTTAATCATTTATTACGTGCGAGCAAAATTCAATAAATATCCGTCCTTTCTTTCCCAGCATTATAGCAAATTTTCCACTACTTCCAATACTAGATTTTTATATTTTCCATCCTTCCTACCATTTGTTTTCACAATTTTAATTTTCTCTTGAACTTCTCCTAATCCCTCTTCTAGGAACGGGGTGTTTTGAGGTCTCAGACGTTTGTCGTATTATCCATTCTACGACATCTCCAGTGGCAAGGGTGAAGCAACGGGGCAACTCAACCCGCAAGGAGTAACACCCAAGGGGAAGCCCTCTCCCCGTGTTAGTGGAACACCCACGGTCCTCGAACGTTTGATGTCGAGACGATAATTCTCTCTCTCACCTGTCGAAGGCGTCCATTCTTTTTCTGGGGTGAGGATAGGGTACACGGCCCGGTAGAGTGCACTCAAGGCGGTGGAACAAAGTGCAACCCCCGCGAATAGAGAGGTTTCCCTCTCAACTGCCCCATCAGTGTGTGACGAATAACCGCCGATACCGCTTACGGAACATCTCCCTCTACCTTTGGGGACAGTTCCATTGCCCGTGCCTGTGCCCGGGATTGGGTACGCGACCTCCAGGTTGAATCTAGCAACCAGGGGTTGTTTCGCTAAATGAATTTTAAGTAGAATTCATTTCCGTTGCTGAGCAAGTGATTCACAAGATTTTCAACTGCTTGATTAAGGCAGGGTCATGAAAGAATTGATTTTTGGCCACCGTATTGAAGTAAGAGATTTAACAGTTAGAATATTCTTTTTTTTTCATTTTTGATCCCCGCTATTATTTTTTCGGAGACTTATTTGAACAAACTGATGGAATTGAAAAGAGAAGTGGTGTGTAACTGATGAAGTTTGCCAGCGGTGCCATCCTAATTTTTATAGCCTCTCTAAACATCTCGGTAATCAAGCATAAATATTTGCATTAACACTTTATACACTGAATTTGTTACAAAAAGATACATTTTTTTACTTTACTAATAAGATAATAATTTGATGGAGATATAATTTTTCCAAAACAACTCAACAGAGTTATTTTGTGTCTTTTGTTCATAATTGAAACTCCGGGCTGATATCAGATCAGTTCAGCTAATTATACACTAATAAGATCCTAATTTTGAATTTTCACCATATAATGAAATTATTTTAAACTATTTTCGACAAATAATATTATGAATGCCTGTACATAATATCATTATACAATATCAACATATTGTTGTTGCATTTTATTTCAATATTTTTCTTGAAAAAATACAAATAATAGTCATTTAATATACTTTTTGGTAGTGAATTTTACACGTGTTTCGATATGTTTTAAAAATAATGCTGTCAGTTTTTAAGAATACAAAGTATTTAATATAAAATATAGTACTTTTATCAGTCTCTTTAAATACATGGACAATCCTCATGCTTTTAAAGTTCTATCAAAAGAAGACGTTTATAACTTGAATGACCTTCGAGTAGCATAATGGAATTATAATTGTAATTCAAGATATGATATGTAATAACAAACGCGGTACATGAGCTAAAAGAATACATTAGAAAATATATACATTGAATAAATTCAACACAAATTAATTCAATTCAATTAATTTGTGAGTTAATTCAAAACAAATCAAATAATTAAATATATTATTACTATTTAATTAAATCATACAATACATTATTCAGATATTTAATCCTTCATTTACTTTCATCTATTTTTGAGGAGTATTTAAATTAAATACAAAGATTATTTTTATAAAATGAAAAATAATAGCGCAATTTTACTGAAAAAGAACTGGAAACTATAGTTTGGCTGTCATATATTTTTGTCATGGCGTTCATATTGTTCCATGAAATATATTCTCTTGCTTCGCCCTGGTGATGAAGAGAGGAAGGGAATAGAGCTCCCTTCTGTATATGTGAAGGTTGGTACGGACACTTTGTGAAGTATTCGATCGTGAAATTGATTCCGTGAGTAAATAACGGGGATTCGAGAGAAAGAGACAGAACGAAACAGTGCAGTGGGCTTCAAACGAAATGTAGAGTCAACATGACTAACATTGCAAGCGCCATAACGGTATAGAAGTCCCTGGAGATCTGGCAGTCAGAGCAGGCAAATAATCATGGAAATTTTTCAAGTAGAAACATTTGGTCAAGTAGAAATTTTGCTCAAAGAAACAATAAACTTTGATGAGTATGGATACGTGCGCTTGATTGCTTTTAATTTTAAAATGCCAAGTGGAATTCAAAATTAAAGGAAAATCATTCACACTAGCCATCAATATTTCATTACCCGCTATTTGAAATAATGATTTCCGTATTAGACAGTAAAAATAACAACACTCCTCAACATTTAAAGTATTATTTCTCTATTTCTTTAGTACTGGTTTTTATATGTCATTATTTATTTTATTACTACAAAGTCAGTTCAGAATCTCGGCCGAAGGACAATTAGTCATCTGTAATTCGAACCTACTTCATTGTCTTCATCCCTTGAGTCACTCGCAAAGATGTTGAAAAATTGAGCTCATTAACCATTCATCATTAAAATTTGAAATATTATAAGCGGTTGTTTTATTAAATTCTAGTTTCAAAATAGATTTTAAAAAATTTCTATATCTCTGATATTTAAATCTGATTGAATTTAGTGATTCTCATTAAAATATTCTACCTTAACTCTCATTTTTATATATCGTTCCCTCCTCAGCCACACCAACTTACATTAAAATCATTAGCTCATTAAATTTGCATAAGAATTGTAAACATTCAATCTATATTTAATCTTTGAAATATAAATAAGTAAATATTAAATTGAAAAAAACAATTAATATAATATTTGACAAAAATGAGATAATTTTTAATTACTTTAATATTAGTATGAGTGCTGTAATGTCTATGAATATGGAAATAAAATACGTAAAAGTGAAACATAAGCGATTAGTAAGAAATACTATCATATACCTCTTTATACACATATTTTAAAGTGTAATATCTCTAAACATCGAAATTGTTTTTTTTTACGTATAAATATTTGTATCATAAAATTTGAAACGATCTTGTTGTACATAAAATGAAGTTTAAAAATTATAAACATTTTAACATATAAAGGCTACAGCAATACCT
This sequence comes from Laupala kohalensis, assembly GCA_002313205.1. NCBI lineage: Eukaryota > Metazoa > Arthropoda > Insecta > Orthoptera > Trigonidiidae > Laupala > Laupala kohalensis. The sequence goes on from NNCF01134577.1 coordinate 56,241, forward strand.
TTAACACTATGTGATATATGGCGAAAATTCGAAAAACTACACCTTTAAAATTGTAATATAAAATTCTTTAGTACTAAGCCTCTATAGTACAAAATTATCTTCCCAAAATTGCAAGTAAACATCTTAAGTATTTATGCAAGTATTTAGCTTTCCTCTAATGTTCATGAATAAAACAGGACATAAAAATGTACAACTTCGAACGAACAACTGGATGTGAGGTGACCGCTTGATATTTAATTTTTTTTACAAGTCAGAGAAGGAGAACATGGTTTGAAAAAAATCCGTCGAACCTGATAATACGGTGGGCTACATATTCAAAGGCACACTGCGACGTGAGCGAGAATTCAAGAGATACCGTATCGTTGTCTCGGAGAGTGTATGCCCCTCCCTGTCACTAAGAGTAATCTGGATGTCATTCGTCAATCTCAGAAAGGTTGTGTCCTTCTCACAGCGTAGATTTCGCTGTGCTTCCTCTATTTGGTCTACACACAAAAAACGTAAGAATGTAACTTGGCATTTTCTCCTTCATTTACTATAAAAAAGGAAAACAGTACTAGCGAAAGAATTTAGTTTTTCTATGCTAATACGGCAAACGATTACCTATTTTATTCACGTAAAAAGTTTCTCATGGTCACTCAATGAAGCATAAGAGGGACGAGGTTGAACATTCCATCAGTGGGGGTGGTAAGATAATGGGACTTCACGTTTTTATACAAATGTACTACTTGCGACTAGTGATACCAAATGTAGTGCATTTTGTCACAGATCAATCGATTTAAAGGCGGGAACAATCCAATCTTCACACTATTTGGTCTAAAAATACGTAAACCATGTCCCTTAGGCAAACACACCCAGTATTAAGTAGTTTTGGAACATCTAAAATACACACCCTTCAAAGGAACTTGGGGTATGAGTGGTAGAAGGTGATCTTTAGATAGGATTATTTCTTAGTCTTTATCTCTAGAGTGGATAGTATTGAGTATGTATACGAGAGACTAGCTATTTCGAAAAGTGATATGTTTGTTCGTTTTTCTCGTAACTCGCACCACTCGTTACTCTTAAGATGTCGCAGCTCAAATGAGTTTGCACAAAAACTCCCCGATAAGAGAGTGTCTCGATAAAACATCAAGACTCCCTCACCCCATATTTCTCCGTTATACTTTTCTAAAAATAGAAGTTATGGAGCGATGAATGTACAGCGCCATTAAATTTTGGCACTCAGTGTATATTTTTTATCTTCAGAGCTATTTACCTGTCTCTTTTTTATCTTCAGAGGTAACTTTGGGTGTCTTGTGGTATAAGAAGGCACTAAAGATGGCCGACATGATTGCTTGCAAGTACGATCGGGCTTTACCTCCTAACACGTGGAATTGGTTTTACATGGTAGTCATGTTTCTGTCCTAGTATCTATTAACAGGAAGGTCATATAATTTCTAAAACATTTCATTCGGGTTCGGGGAGAGGATGAGCCGTTGAAATAGTGTCAAACGTTGAAATGTTGTCAAAAATCAAACTGTTCCACATCAGACCCCTAAGGTGTTCAAGGGGTTCACGATGTTTTTATTTTTGTGTTTGTGGGGTTTTAAGGACTCGTCAACGGTAAAGTCATTAGAGCTCATTTCACGATGGGTAGAGCCCCGCAATTTTGTAGGCCTCGGAAGTAGAAGGAGGTATGGCAAGCATCTCGTTCTGGTCAGTTTGATTCCAGGATGCCAGGTACTCATTTTAAAACCGGCTGAGTAGGCCTGCGAGTCAGTCTGGATATTGTAGTGAGATGAAAATTCCCACCACCGCCAGGGATCCAATCCCGACCACCCAGAGCTCTACTCTCTGAGTCAGGTTGACTCCGCTGAAAAGCAGAAGAATCCAAATAATCATTAATAACTGGGCAATCACCTATAATCGAAACATCCGATAATACGCAAAACACACAAAAATTATAGACCACGCAACTATAGTGAATTTTGTTCCTAAACGTGCAATATTTTATTTACAAAATATAGTAATACTAGTTTGTCTTAAAGTCTATTTTAAACAAAGTTTCATAAAGTAGCATACTAATCTTATAGAATTAAGTTTGAAAAAAATATAATTGTTAATGTTAATTGCAACTACTACAATACACATCTGCCTATAATCTGGAGTCAACTGTATCACTTATTTTGACACACCTAGTGTTAAGAGACTTCCACTGCCATTAAGATTTCCACTTGATTTCCATCGCGATCGTAGAGTTAGAGATTTAGTCAATTTAAAGTAAAAGTTTTCTCGCATTCGGATTTTCATGACACATCAATATAGCTTTGCGTCTCACACAAGATCAGTATTTCATTAATCATGCCGAGAAACTCGTGTAACACAAACAGTACTACTTGTTCTTAATACCTAATCTTGTCACCAACAAATAGTGTGTACGATTATATTAATTTACAATTCTTCTACGAAAATTTAATGAGCAACTCTTCACACGTTTATTTCCTAAATGATACAAGTAGTAAGATACAATTTACTTTTTCATATACGTAGTATATAGAAAGCATTGTAATCGTGAAACAATTCGAAAGCGCGATTTCGACGAAAATATTCGATTTGGCCATCCCTGATTATGAAAAAGTGATTTTGGGCATAACGACCGTCCGTCAATCCGTCATTCTGTCCGTCTGTGCACTGCGATTCTGAGTAAATGGATAAATCAATTTAATTCCTATTTCATATCTACGGTAGAATTTACTTGTTGTCGATGCCCGTGCTCTATTATTTTTTTTACATTAAAACAAAGGATACTTCACATGAAGTCAAAGTACTCTTTTAATGATGAAATACATAGATCAGCAAACGCAGTGCAGATACGTAAATACATCAATTTCAGTCCGCAATGAAATTACATTTACATAACACCTTTACGATATTTACAAGACTGATTTGCCGTTATATGTTTTGAAATAATATTCTGAATATTTATTTTACTTCAATATGAAATTTCAAGTAAATAATAAGTTCATCTAGTGACATTGAGCATGAAAATAGCACTGGAAGATGCCCAAAATATAGAGGACCACGCCAGAAATGACCCTTTTACGATAGAAATGTTTTCTCTACGCTGCAGACGGTGAAACGTATATGAAAAATTATGTGCAATGGTTTCACACAACTACTTTCGTTTGAATCGGTTAAACTATTGTTACCTGCATATGCCTTCTTAATTTCTTTTACGAAGCTCCGTTAGATGTTCTCTCCTATCGTACTACGTTATACATCCGATCCAGAATCTCAGAAATCTTTTGAATATGCAACCCGCATTATTGTCGTGTCATGCGGAATTTCGTGGCTCAGTTACTTACTACTCATTCGTCTTGTGACTCAGGTGGTAGCGTTCTTGCCCTTCACCAAGTCATCCCGGGTTCAATTATCGGTGGGGTCAAATATTTTAGCTATCCACATTAATGTCTCAGTTCATATAGCTGTGACTACTGAAAAGCAAACCCTCCTTCCTCTATCCAACTCCTCCCAGTATCAAGAACTCTAACTAACAACTCTTACTAACCCCTCCGCGTGAGCCAAGTTGTTGGTAAACCCAGATAAGCGACACACCTACTAACAATAACCTGACCCAACTCCTACCTCATATCGCTCCATGTAGATAAACTTTAATTGCACGCTACATTTCCCATTTACAAATACAACAATGGAAAAAAAATCGTCTAGTCATTCCGTAAACAGACTCCTCCATTCTATACAACTTCCAAAACCTTAAACAGACTTACTTCGGGTATTTATACGTGTTGGGTTGTATACAAATTACTCATAACACATACGAACAAGAACAACTTTTATTAACATAAAACACAGTACGAATTCTGTACACAGATTACGAGCTTCTTCTCGAGAACAGCACTCACTCATACAAGAAAGAGAACTTAGAATCCATTGTTTGAACATAAATTTATCGTATCATATTATAACTACTTCCACCACCCACATGATTTCCTTTTTCTTGCTTCAAATGTTCCTCCCCTATTAGATATGACGTTCTTTCGACCTTTAAACTTATACTTGCTGACCCGACAGAATCCTGTCCAAATTAAATTTGTGAAAACCTATTTGAGTAAGTAAAAATGAGACATTAATTAACATTAAATGGTAAAAGTAAAAAAAGAAAAAAACGTATTTCTGAGTGATCATTATATCTGTTAACGATTGTGGCACTGGATATTAAATTTGAGGAGGAGTGCATTCAAAAGTACGCCAATGGGAAATTTTACCCATAAGAAATGCTGGAAATGTGTGAAGTGCCTGTAATGTGATCGACTTGGAACCATGCAGAATCACAATTCAACTGAAAAACTGAAGGAAAAAAGAAACCAACTAAATAAGTCGTTCCTATCGTCAGTTATAATCGAGAGTGCATACATAAATTATGATTTTGCAGTTTGTCCGAATTTTTCGATTTTCCTTCGTAATTGTCCGGAATATTTATTTCCTGAAAACTTTTCCAGGACCATAACAAACAAAACAAAAAAGAATTACGCATATTCATCGTTCGAATCGTGAATTATGGTCTTGCGTTCATACAAAAATCCCATACAAAAAAGTACTTTCAGTATTTCCCGAATTTTCTAATTTTTCGGGTAACTTTTCCAATTTTTCTTTCCCTAAAAAACTTATTCTGACTATTACAAACATTTAAAAAAATAACCAAATCGGTCCGGTCGTTCTCAATGATGCGCTTACCAGCGAACAGTCTTAATTATTATTTATATAGATTTTAATAAAAATAGAAAATAAATTAAATATTTTCCTCCTTTTTTTACACAACAGTTGCTTTCGGTGCTTTTAAAATTTATTGTGAAATTTTTATTTTATAGTAAATATCCAAACAATCAAAAATGTTTTTTAATAAACACAAATAATCATCATCATTAATATTAAATCGCAAAAGTCCTCTAGATTTTCTTTCCTTTTCTGTGTAACTGGATAGAGCAAATCACCGATGAAGTACCGTACGTTAGAGCATTAAAAGGTGAATCTACGTGTTACTATTATTTCGTCTTAGACCTTTTTCCTCTCCGAGATAACAGCATTTAAAAATTACATTTGAAGAATTACGCTACTTGGCTCGTTTATTTTAAAACGATTTATTGTATTTTAAGTTGATTTCTCGATTTCTGACATGAAATCACTGACGCGTCTCTGTAGGAATTCTACTACAATGGACGTCCATTATATAATGAAATTAAATAAAATAATTAAAGACATACGATCTTATGGCGGATGAATAATATATTTTGTGAACTTGATACATCTTTCATTATTTATTTAATATTTGTAAGAATTGTACGAGTTACGCAATGTTCTTTTGTATAATATTATGTACTATTCATAACTGTTCTAATGCCTTGTTTACATCATTAATGCTACATATGAATACTAACCTACAAATATAAGATGTGGGGGAAAGTGGTATCTGTCACATGACTCGAGTACATCAAATAGTCCCTTCATAAAAATAAACATTCATATTTTCATACACAATATAGGGTAGTTTCAATTTTCCATGTGATTTAATCGCAAGGGTGGGTATTGTTTTCTCTATAATAAGAAAGGAAGTTTTCTGAACAATACCATTTAGCTGTTACTTATTCGAAAAAAGTCAATAGTTTTAACCTAGAACAGTTAATTACGTGAACTTCAAAGCAAGAATATAGATTCACTACATATGACTTATTCCGGAATACAGATTCACAACATACGTTTCACTTTAAAAACATTTTTAATAAAAACTGTTCATAAATGTTTCACTTTAGGAAGAGAATATGTTGATAAGATAAGATTTCTTTGTTCCTCTCCATAGATAGCAACGAATGAACATCTAAAAAAATATCACCATTGACATGTTTATAACAAGAGTTAGCTCGAGGTTCTTTGTCAGTTTATGGGATAAAGTAGTACTATTCCACTAATTCCAGCTTTTACTAAACCTGCCACTCGTTGTAGCTCAAACCTTTGTTGTATCATTCCTTGACGTTGCGGATAAATTCACTGACATTGGTTGATATTTAATTTAACGCACTTTATTTCGTCAACAGAAGTAGTTACAATTTCATTATCACTAGTCCATGCTGTAGATTAATTGACAATGGTGAAACATAGAAGATAAAATAAAAGCAAAAAAATACTATAAACACCCTAGTTTAATTCCTCGGAACTTTTTAATACTTTAAAAACCAAATATATCTTTTTAAGGGGGTTGGAGGGCTTTGTGATTTCAACAGACTGAATCTTATACCAAGGAACGCTCCTTGTTTGTTACAATGGGTGATGCATATCGAAAGAAGCATTATGTTATTGTGTTAGCAAGACTGATAAATTTATTAGTCTTCGTGGTGTAAAACAGTGACCTAAATTAAGTCAATTCTTTATTAATGAGATAGACACTATATTCTCTAGAACTGTAAATAATATAAATGTAAAACTATAAATCCAAAAGAGAAGACAAAAATTTCATGACCTTTAGCTTGGGAGGTGCCTCCGACAAATCCTTCTACACATCACACTTTTCGTCATCAACCTTCCCAATGCGATTAAAAATACGCTTAACATTCAGGGTGAAGTGAAATGGTCGCGGAAAGGCAGCTGGTGGTTGTTACTGCCAAGGTAGATAGATTTCTTCATGTCAATAATTAAATATTGAAACAAGTAATTACCCATTTTTCGTATACATTCTAGCAGAAAACCTTCCTGATTTTAAAATTTTCTACCGACTCCTTGATAAAGCGTAAACAATATTTCTGAAGAATTGTCTTCAACTCAAAATTTTCTTGTACATTGAAACTGATGAAGAAGTAGGTAATATTTTCTTCGCGAAGTCATATCACAACGAGCATTGCTTCAATTTCACTGAATCCCATACATCATCTTGTTGATGTAATGAAGTGAATATTAGGCACTTTCATAAGAGTGAGGAGATTCTATGATTTCGGTTACAAACTCTCGTCAGAGACTTTTCCCTTTAGTCAAAACTGCGTGTGTCAGAAAGCGTGATAGCGAACAAACGCATTATTTAATGAAGCATCATAAGCATTCCAGCATTAGTTTGTTCCAAGTCTAAAGTACTGATGAATCTCAGCAACGCGCGACACGAGGAGGAGATGCAGAGCTGTGGAGCAGAACTTAGTCGACGAAAGTGGTTTCGTGAAGACGAACTGGTGCGCCGGGCCGGATGAGAAGGAAAGGAGGCGCAGTGCACGCGCGTCTGATGCATTTGCTCTCGCTTGCAGGGGTGCCCAATTGAACCAACAGACATATATACCATTTGCACTACCCTTAAACGTATTCTATCAGGGTTGGACATGATATATCTGGCGTTGAAGGTATTTCAAAAACAAGACTTACAATGTTATTAAATATATAGCAAAAATAAGTACTCCAATAATAAAGATATATAACATAACACAGCGTATAACATAAAAACAACCCGTCAAGTATTCTTACGAAGTCTATTCAAGTACGAAAAAACGTAAACACGAAGTAATACGGAATCAACATTTAAAAGTCATTGATCAGAATATCCTTTACGTTTCGAGCTCCGAAACTTGAAAATCAATTATGTATTTTAAGAAATGTATTTTATGTATTAACTTTAAGTTACTGATTTTAAACACTTTTGGCGGAATAGTAGCATCTTAATTCGACAGGGGAATTTTTTAGAGGCATTGAAATAGTGCTCGGTTTGAAGATTTAAAATTGACTAAAAATCTGAGTTCGTCAACTTGTCGACCAAGTCTCCTAAACTCTCGTTCTTCGACAGTAAAAACTGCTATATTCACTTCGACGGTTTTGATTCATGAACGAAAGAAAGAATCGTAATCGCTTATTTTTTACCAATAAAACAGCTTTTATCACTTTTAACAAATTCAAAAATACTTGGAAAATTTCTAGCCGATTAGACACGTAATGACCGATGTACGAATGAAACTACACATCTTCATTTTTTTCTGTGTACAATAAAAAAGTTCGTATGAATTTTGAAAAAATTAATGGAGATATTTATCAGTTATCTTCCTTGTTTCTTTTTGAAGTTTCAAATATATTTTTTTGAAATTCATTTGTAGTTTCCGACAAATGTCACTTTCCGAATATTATTAGTCAAATATTTAATCAAGAACTTTAATCAAACTACATATGTAATTATTGCTCATTTATTTATCGTAACATCTTGACAAAACCAAAATTATTTTAAATTACATAACTCTTCCCAGAAAAAAATTGAGGACTCACCCAAACTATATATAGATTCATACTATCACACACAAAAAAAATGAAAGATAATTTTTTTTTCGAACCTTTATTCATGTCAGAATATATTTTCTACAACAGGTCTAGAAGAAAATCTAGTTTCTCTCAGTTGCACATAAATATTTGTCATTGAACTCTTACTTCTTCAAAATGAAGAGGATGACCATAATTTATTGGTTATTACATAAAAATTGGAGTTTTCTTAATGAAGTATTCGAATAATGAGGGATCTCTGTTGAGCAATTCGGTATGCTGCCATCTTCATATTAATAATTCGTTGTCTGCGACAGTGTGCGTTGCTTTTAGTTGTAACGTTTTTTGCCTGTTGTTCCTTACTTACACGTTTCAAAACACGAGTAAATTTAAACAAAGGAGATTTATGGAGGACAATTCTGCTTGTTGATAAAAAGTGATGCGTTCTTACCCTTCAGTAAACGTTTCGAAACCCCTGTTCACCCAGCAGTGTGTATCTTTGCGGGCAACGAGGGCGGTGAACTTGAACAAAGGAACGCGGTCTGCGTTCTGCCTCGCCACCTCGCCAAGAGACAGGAGCTGCGGGCGCCGCTGTCAGCAACCTCTCACTCCGCTACATGTCTCAAAACCTGCAGGCGAGCGGTTGTCGGCGGCCGCTCCTTGTTTGCTTCGGGATGAACCAGCGCCTTCATCTCCATCGTGATAGCTGGGCGCCAGGCGAAAGGACGGCGCTCTGAAACCAATGTCGAGTGCTGGCATAAAGCATCGTTGGATCGACGTTCCTCTTCTTCTCCGAAATACGATGTACGAGTGTGTTTTGAAATCTGATCTCTTTTATTTGATTTCTGCACTGTTCACTTTGCAGTCACCATTGTGATGAATTGTATAATTAAGTGGTATTGTCTGCAAACGTCCAATACGAAGGTTTTGTGTTTCTAAACCCCTGGTTGTTCAATAGTATTTGCACTTCACCATTTGGACATTCTCTGTACACGAAAGAGTAGGTAGTACTTCCCTTAATAGGGGATAATTATGACTATATCTGGAGCGTTGAGCCATTAATCAACGAAGTTAACATTTTGTGTAACTTTTTAACTTTTAAGTATATTTCTAAAACTACTAACGCTTTTATTAACTTCCGTTACATTTATCTTCCAATAACTTAAATTCGTTAATTTTTTAAGCATTGTTTGTAGGATGGATGGGGCAGAAATGTATCTATCTCGCATTGTATTCAATCGACGATCTGTTTGTTCTCAAGGACAACGGAGGTGCCCGTCCTTTCCCGTGAAATGTCGGTAAATTCCCGAAAATCGCATGCTTTCACTTCGATGAATGTCTACGGTTCAATACCTCAGTACGGTCTAAAATTCTCATGCTATACGTCGTAGGAAGGGCCTGAAATTGAAAGTAAGCATTCCTCTAGGGCACATTGAGTGATGCAAAACCATGGGAACAAGGGTTACGCTAATTAGATGATACGCGCCATGGCCATGTTATTAAGTTCAGATTAAAATTCAGGGATTCCATTTGCGAATGCTATGTAATGAGTAAAAATATTGTTATTTACCGGTTCGCGGCAGCCCTCTTCCCTCCGACTCATGGACTGACCTTGAATTCAAAATCTGCAGAGTGAACGAAACTGAGGAAGAAACAGAAATATTGTTAAGTTGACGATCTTGATATATTTGCGTTGTGTGTTCTTTTTACAGCGTACAAGTTGTAAAATAGTACCGCAGTACGGTTTTTATTGGAAAATATATAATATTATGCGGGGTAAACTTAATTCCTGTCAGATGAAATTTTCATATGCGAATGTTCATGATGGGAAAACTGCATATTATGCAAGGTGATATTTTATTGCTAGTTCAAATGCAATTGTAGAGGTATTAAAATTGTAAGTGCCTAGCTATTAATTATTTAACAACAAATAATGCGTGTCCGTTTTAGATTGATCCCCTCCCAAATAAATAAATAAAAACATAAGACAAGTTCAGTGTTAAAAAGGCACTGACTATTTAATACACAGACTGAGAATGATAGAAGCATAACATGAAATACATTGAACTTAATTTAGTTGTCAGTTAGTCAGTGAGTCTCGTGTCACAAATTGTATCAATTTTATGAGTTTCTCTGTCAATTCTTGATATTGTACTGAATAAGTTGACTGATTGCTCACAAGTAGGAGATGTTCCACAATTGTAGTAAAAAGTTACAAAGTCAGTGGAGGTCAAAGACTCAGAGATGGTGAAGAATACACACAGATTATTGATGATGGTTGATCACTGAATTTAATGAAGATTTTCTTGTACACTGAATTTATCGTTGATTCGCTGTATGAATAAATACGATACGTAGTAGAATGTTAAATGTCACTTGTGATGAATAGTTATAAATATTAACTAAAGTTCTGGTTCATGAAGAATAGAAAATGAATTTTCATTCCTGATAAAACGCGAGAAATGTTAATAAATTCTCATGAACGGAGATTAGAAAATTTCTGAGTCACTTGTATTGAATCGCGGTTAGGCGCTTATGCCTGCAGCGAGGGTATCACTTATACTGAGTTGCAACATAGTACGGAGCGAACGACATGTAGTGCACTTTGGAAGATCGACTCAGAGTGACGGTCTCGTCTCCAGCAAACAAGTTATGTAGCCTAGGTTACAGTGTTATTGGTTTTTCTTTTTCTGTCGTGTTCCATGTCCTGGGATTGGTTGATTTCACTGTATTTATTCACTTGTTCACTATTTGTTCTGGAATTGACCAAGTCTTTGTATTGTTTACATAGTTCACTATGTGTTTTCACTTGTCTTGGAAATTCCTGAGTTCCTGAATAAGTTATATCTCTAGTGACATACATTATTTACTATTTGTCACATGTTTTGTTTTAGCTGGAATTGGCTAGGGGATACTATTGTTTGACTTGTTTAGTTTCTATAGCTTTCGGAAATAAATTTGTAGTTCACAGTATGTACCGATTCGCTACACAATTAACAATAAATATAACGTTTTAATTCATCTTCTCTACACAGTACCAGTTTCTACGCATCTACACCTACAATATACGTAGATCATAATGCACTATTGCGTGTTTGACTAACCACAGTTTCCTTGGCTATTTGATTGATTTAAAATATAAATTATTCAATTAACTTTTAACTATTGACTTTAACTTCCGTTACGTTGACTAACTTTGAACCAGGTTAACCCTTTAGCGATTAAAGAACTTTTGGAGTAATGGTATTAATGGTTAACAAAGTTAAATTTCAGATTAATTTTACCCACCTCTGATTATGATTATTTTTTTCCATTGACGGTTGTTACTTTTTTATTGTTTGCTAATCCAGAGGGTAACAACTATACGCTTCATATGAATTGAATTCATTTGACATTATGACACCTGTTACCAGAGAGAAAGAACCACTGAAAATTAAACACGGATCAAACTGATAGGATTGTGGAAAAATTATTTCTTTATTTTAAAAACCCATATTTAGTAAATTAATAAAGTTTTCATATTGTAATGACGGGGTAATTCCCAACATAATTTTCTATTTTTATGTGTGCAACAACCAACAATGCGCGCAGTCGACGGTTACCCCTCAATCGGTTCAGTGGAATGAAATAGAAGTTAGTGTTGTGTCGGATCTGACCTCTGTATAATGATGTTTCGGTCAAAATAGGTTAACAATGTCATTTTATAACAACATTTGTTGATGATATAGTGAACGTTAAAAGAACTCTTTTGAAGAAAATTACAAACAATATTTTCAAGTTTTTATGGGAAAATGTGAACAAGTAACAGTTCTAAAATGACAAATATTTAGTAAAATCAGTACAAGTAAAAATAACTATATTTAAAAATAAGATAAAAATTAACAATTAGCTTATTAATATAAGTACGTTGTGATTTTATCTCTTGATACGACAGGGAAGACTTTGGGTTTGGGTGCCTGGTGGTGATACTCACGCTCTACAGCACATTGATCCTCCGTGTTTTTTTAGATAAATAAATAAATTTATTGTCAAAAAACAGTACAAACTGCGTATGACCACGTGGAGGGAAAAAAACTAATTTACTCTCCGGAAGCAAGCAAGGGACCATCCCATCAATTCCGATCAAGGGCCCTAAGGCAGAGGCGGATTCAAAAAATTCAGCAAAAATTCCTAGATAAGATAAAAAGTTAGCTGCGAGTTATAATACTAATAGAATGTCAATATGTTTGTAATTTTAAGCAAAAAATTACATGTAAGTTATTATCGAACTATAGATTATTCTGAGTATAGTGCTTAAAAATTGAAATAACACTAAATTCACGATTTATTGTTACAATAGACCCGCCCCTAGACAAGCCTAGAGAACCTGTATGATAAATCCGCCTCTACCCGAAGGAAAACCGGAGAAAAACCCGGGCCAGGATGGGGCCAGGATATAAAACCACAATGTACCTTTGAAATAAACTAATAGTTTATTTACCTTATTTTTAAATAAGGTTATTTGAAAGTTCAATGGAAGCTTTAACGATTAGCAAACGGTGAGATTGCAAGGTTTTTAAAAAAATACAATAATTTTTTTACTCAAGATTAAATTATACAACTACTACATTTTATGCATAACTATCCCAGAGACCATTTCAATGTCCTAGGCTTAACAGTTTTGCTAATACAAATTTTCAAAGCTGACCCATCCCTTCAGAATGCTTGAAAATAGTGTTTTTTTTACCTTCCCAACACAATTCAAAATACCCAGACACAAGCACACACTTTTTTATATTTACTTACTTTAATATCATGTATATTTTCACACTTTGAATAGAAATTATTACCAACTTAAAGAAAGAATGGACGGTAATTCAAACTTGATTTTTGACTTACCTTCCATTCTTTCTTTAATTTACCAGTAACCAAATAAAAATATAAAGGTGATGAGGAAAGAAAAATATAAAGGTGAACAATGAAAAGTATTAAATATATCACAAACAGAAATTAATCAAATAACTGAGTCGTGGAAAGAATTAAATCTAATGAGAGTAGAAATGAAACATACAAAAGAGATTTATACAGAATTAAATAAATATAAATATAATAAAATGAAATATACAGAAAAAATTATTATAAAAGCTCAGCTAGGTCTTCCTAAACTACGAGATTTCAGTCACTGATTGGAAAGAATATACATGAAAAAAGCAGGGCCAAAATATAACAGAAGAGGTTCAAAATGGTCCGAAAGCCGAAATAATAATTCAATTAAAAAAGCAGGGTCATAATATAACAGGAGAGGTTGAAAATGGTCCGAAAGTCGAAAGAATAATTCAATTTAAAAACGCAAGGTCGAACAAAACTGTAAGATACGTTAACACGGCGACGTCAAACAATCGAGTGATACTCGCTTCCTTCCGCTGATTAACCCCACCACCAACGAACCACGCGGGTGACCGACCATAACCACAGTTCCGAATTTAAAATCCCTACAGAATTCCAGAACTATCAGAACGGTTCCGAATGGTAGGAATTCTTCGCTGGCGACTGCTGGAACAGCGAACTGGGACAACACGTTCGGAATTGTCACCTCTGGAACAGCGCACAACTGGGATTTTGCTTCTGTGCATGCGCGGGACAGTTCGGAACCGCTCGGAACTATTAGGGATTGCTGTTGGAACAAACCTATAGACTCGCATCCTTTGCAAAGGTTAATTGGCAATGTCCAGTTATTTGTTCAACAATCCAGTGCAGAGAGTTTCATTTCATGTTAAGCAGTTCCCTGTAACTAATTTTATTTATTTATTTATTTAATGCCCTTTTGGCAAGCTTCAGGCCATGAGACCTGCTCTTCCACCTAACCGCGAACCCTTTGAGCACCTTCTGGGCCTATTCAGGGAGTTTGAGTTTTGAGTTGAAAATCGTAGTAATCGCAACCATTGGGTGGGATAGTTTGAAATCCCACGATGTACGTTTAGAATTCCAGTTGCCCAAGGCTAGCGTCGAAGTTGGGAGTGAGAATAAACTGGGGAGGTTGGAATTTGTTAATAGTATATTAAGCTGAAATACAGCTATCTGAAGGACTAGGGACAAATAAATGTAAATGGAGAAATCTATAAACAACATGAGCCAAAAATAAGAAGCAGATTGACAAAGGCACTAATGACACGTTTACAAATACGATGGAATAGGAGTCCAACATGAAGAGCAACCTGTGAATACATCCCAATGTGTAATACGCAAAGAAGAATAAAAAATGGTTCAGTCCAACAAAAGCATTGACTCAAATATTAACAGGGCATGGTAATATGGTATCTCAAAAGATTTAAAAAGAAGACAGACGATCAGCAGATGTGCAAGAAAGAACACGAAATGGTAGAACATTTACCATATGGGGTTTTGTCCGCTTTACGAAGAGTAGAACGAGCGGAATACTTGGATAATTCTAAACGCTTAGATGTATTCAGTACAGGACCCAAAGAAAGATTGATAAGCACCAAAAATAAGTATGAATTGTTAGAAGAGCATGTTGGGAAAATGATAACGATAAAAAAAGTGCTAGAGGAAAGTAGATAATGCGCACGCCTCCCTGTAGCCAGGGACGGATAAAGCCTCAGTGGCAGCCAAGATGTGTGATGTAAAAGTCTATCAAGTTAGTATCAAGAAAGAATAGTATTGAGAACCTTGTATTACAATGTTATACAGACAAGGTGATGAAAGGTCAAAAATAAATTTAAAAATTTACATTAGGCCGTTTGTATATTGCTTAAAGAGAGCTTGTGAACCGATTATGGAAGTGCAATTTTCTATTAGGATTGTAGAAAGCGCATAATGTTTGATTCATTTTAAATTAATATTGCTACTTTTCAGGATTCTGTATTTAAGGGCCGGTCTCTCTGTAAATGTTGTATCCTAGAATGGAATATTTCTAACAGGGTTGAAAGTGAATATCTGTTAATATAGCTATTCAAGTATTGTAGTATGATATTAAGTAATTTAAGTACAATTTTTTACCGCTTGCATTCCAGTTAAGCAGGGTTAGTGTATCGAATTTATTAGGCGGCATTCTTGAGTAGCATATTGACAATTGATGTTACCATTATCTATGTTTGGGGAATAATAGCGACCATGACTTGATTCACAATTTGCTTGAAGTGAGAGTTTCTTTGCAGAATGTTTTTGTTATTGAGCCTGCAGTTCACTTTGAGATTATGTTGGTGATGAGTGTCTGGGAATTAGGGAAATATCTGATGTCGAGTTAGAAGAGGTCTGTTGGGTTTGCAGTGTTTGATAGGATTGTTTTGGGAGTGGAGTGTTTACAGATTCGGCATAGGAATGATTGGATCTGGGATTTCGTTGGAACGATTGTTGTATTAAATACCTAGTACTGATCATTTATGTTGGAAGCTTCGTGGGGACCTCCACAATTTGTGCAGAGAAGATTTCTGTTTAGGACAACTGCCGGTTCCTTGAGTCTGGCTGCAATTTACTCATTTAGGGCTCGTGTGGCAATTTTTTGTGTGCTTGAATCCTTCACAGTTTTTACATTGCACTAATGTTGTATTTATTTTTATTTGTCCAATACGTATTTTAATGTGTACTATGAATTTAAAGATATTTTCGTAGTCTCTTTTGACTATGAGATCTACGGCACACAGGGGCATGACTGTATGATCTCTTATAAATAGTGGAGTTGATTTCGTTTTGGGTACTTTCTATTCCTTCTTCACTGATGCATTCCACGGATTATTATACATTTCCTTTTATTTAAGGATTCACGGAACGTGTTGTATTGTGCTTCCTTTTCGTCTAGAAATTTATGATTGCACGGTACTCGTTTATGGAATAACGTTGCACTTTAAGAGACTCGTTTGTGCAGTTAAGGGGTGAATTTGTTCAATTAACTACCTCATGTCTTTGTAAAGAAACTTGTGACCATTTGGTTATACATCGTGGGTTGCTTAGGTTGTGTAGAACTTTCTTCTGTCTTTCTCAGTAGACACTTCAAAAACACTGTATCTATTATATGGCACAGAGAATACTGACTTGTCAGAAGCGTAATGGATCGGAATAAATGCCAGGTCCTGTTATTTCTTAGAGGGATGTTCATCTGCGAGGACACATGACCTTCTTAACTGATATGTATGTCGGTGTACGGCGTCTGGTGAGTATGCAATGTAGGATGAGGTTAGTTGAGGAAAAGCAGCGCCTGTTGAGGTCATTAGTACGGAGTCCATTGCCGGTCACAAGGTTGGTTGCTGAAGATGCTTCGTTATCTACTTCATTGATAACGGAGAGGGAATTGAAGATCACATTTCTTGTGTGTGTCTCGTCACCGCGAGACATACATTTGCAGAAAGTTTGTTTGAATGTTTGTAACACACTACTATCATTACTAAATTAAATGAAAACACTCAATCGTAACTTTGTTCGGCACTGTATCACAGGTAGTTCGAATCGTACTACAAGTCGGTTCTGAGAGTATACAACGTGGAGCGCTAGTGACGACTTTCACTGCTCGTGAGCTGTCGAGCGAATGTTGTTGGTGTCCTGAAATTGATATACAAGACTCAATGTTTTCTCCTCATGCATGTACTGATTGTCCCTCAGACACAAACTCACTGAGACAAGAGTTCCGACCATCCAAGACGAACAAACCGGTATCTGATGAATCAAGAATCAGACGAGAAACTTCAGAAAAGCAAAGGAAATGAATCATTTCCGTAGCATTCAGAAAAATCTCCGTGAAGTATGAGACCATCGCAATAAAGTCAGAGGTGTACCAGGAGAGTTTGGTACAAAATTTAATAATAATGCACAGTAGAAAATGGGAATAGCAAACTTCTATATAAGAAAGCGTATATGGATATAGTTCCCACTTCTCCTTGTTATTATGTGTTAATTGTTTTGCTCATGAAATACTAAGTTTTGAATAAACAATATGTGGTGTAAATAATGAAGACACGTCTTTCATAGAAAGTTAATTCTCTATAAAGATTATAAAGTATAGAATATTAATTGGATACTCTGACTACTCCAAAATTCCTATTAACTCGACAGCTTTTGAAAGTCGATTATAGCGTTGGAATCGTATAGATGAAACTCCATAGATTAAAGTATCTAAAATAATATAGAGCTCTATAGATAAAAATACCGAAAATAATATTCTACATATGATAAGGAGTCTTTCGAGATTGAAATGGGGTTTTGTTCAGAGAAATTTTTGTATTCCATATCATGGCTATTTCATTATTTCATGATTGTATTAAAACAATGCGAAATGAATTATCCGTTTTATTAAATAAGGAGAACAAGAACATCATTTCAGCAAGTAAAGAAGATGGCGCGTAGGTGGAGCCACGTAGTTCAACAAAAGGGTCGTGAAACCACTTCAGAAGAACCTTTGAAGAAGGAGCTTTTACGCAGAAGCAAACTTAAAGCAATTGTCCACAGTATTTTAGGATATTTAGGAGCAATCACGGGAAAAGGGAAGAAGTGTCTCAGCATCATCAAAGTAGGCAATTTTATGAGGTATGGGTTCAACTAACTTAATTTCGGAGAGGGGATCGCTGTATTGCGCAATACACAATTAATAAATATTGGACAACCAAAGACTTTATAAATGGAAAAGTTAAGCTGAAACTTTCTCTGGTAGAACACAATTCGTGACATAAATTACAGAAAGAGTTGAGAGGAAAGGGGGAACAATTTTCACCCCACTTTAGTGTGTTTTTAGAGGATTTTGAAGACTCTAGGTTGGTGGTGTCAAGAATATGAGCTGGGCTCTAATGACCTCGATGTTGACGAGCCCTAAAACCCCACACACAAAAAGAATAGGAGCACGTGACCACATTTGATTTCACCGCATGCTTAGAGATCTAAGTCGCAATAACGGAATGTATAGTTATGTACAATTTAAAGAAATGTAAAATAACAACAGGGAAATTGGAAAATACATCAGTAACATTTTTGTAGAAAAATTCGTAATCTAGAAAATGTAAAAGAGTTATATTTTAAAAAAGCAACCGTTCGTGAGATATAAGTGAAGAAAGGGTATTTTTGGAACCATTGATTTCAAATAAAAATATTATCACAAGGGAGATCGACGGGAACTTTTGATAATTCATTTGAAATAATGGCCTTAAGGTGTATAAAACTTTTTATCTCGATCGGAATTTATCTGAACTTTTGACTTTTTTTCTATTTTCCCTGGGTTACGAATACTAGGTTGTTAATCACATAACACAGTTAACAACTCTATCATATTCCTCAACAAGACTTTGTCCTTTTCTTCAGGTCAACTCCACCCCCAACCTTTTTTCCGCATCACTATCTGACGGTCGGATGGCGAACTACGTAGTGGGTTTATGACAAAAACCTCAAAAATGACCAATTTCCGTTAGTTGAAGACATTTACCTGTTTTCCAGATCACTTTTGTTAATAAATGTTTTTTGTTAATAAACGGGACAATTCATTTTCGTTTTACCAAAATAATCGTTTTTTAAACACCATCGTAGTATTACTCCAGAGAACAAAATTCCTCGACTCAAAATCACCCTGATATTTTATTCCCACCACGGGTTTTTGCTAATTACAAAAGAAACAAAAATATAGACCTTTTGCAATAAAATTAAACTTCATTTGAGAAATCCCCGATCGAAATTAACATGGAGGAGCATAGAGCTTAATCTGACTACCATCGGGCCTTAATACTTATTTCTTACCAAAAGTTTCATACATAGTAAACGTGGTGCATTACTTCCGCGTTCATCGTGCAGAAGGCTAGTGAATCACTCGCTCTGACATTCCCCATTTGGCCTCTTCTATCCCGCCATGGTAGTCTACCAGCCAACTCTAGCTTCATACATGTCTCCACCTGAGCACTTCATAGCCTGGTGCCTGTACCCTTTGCCACCTCTGTTGTAGTGGTGGGGATTGTCGAGAGACTAGATGGTAGTTGCAGGAAAGATTTGAAGATGGAGGAAGAGATCAGTTATCGTGGGTGACGACTCACGTTCGATCTTCACGAAGTCAGGAGTCGATTGTAAGTGACACAAGCACTCCGATGCACACAAAGTGGGTTGTATACATTTGGAAGGCGCTGTCTGAGACGGGGCTTCCCCGCTGGTGGTGATAGTAGTTGTAAATGAGAAATGTAGTGTGTTATTGAAGCTTATCTACATGGAACGATAAGAGGTAGTGGGTTAATTGTTAGAAGTGGACCGGTAAGCTGGTTTTACCAACAACTTGTCACACGTGGAGGTGTTAGGGGAAGGAAGAGTTTGTGTTTCTGGGAAGGAAGTGGATACAAGGAGGGTTCGCTTTTCAATATTTACAGTATTATTAACTGGGACATTGATGTGAACTATTTCTGGCCCCGCCGGGAATTGAACCTGAAGTGAATCAGTGACAAGCAAGCATGCTAACCCTGAGCTACCAAAGGGGCGTGTTGGTGACGAACCGAGGCGTAATGTTTGCAACTTTGACACCTGAACTTCGGGGACACCGTCACTGACGATTGCCGAGGCGAACAATCCAAACAAGGACACAGAATTTGCATCTGCATTTATCATGAAGTGAAGTTCTTGTTGTAAAGTACTAACGCGTGTTCTTGTTCAGTATCACCAAGCTAAAGAAAACAAAGAATATGCACTTATGTGCACACGTCTCATAGAACCTTGTATTGAGCAAGACATTTGTTAAAATAAGGTGACGAACGTTTGAACAGACTTGTCCAGGAATTAGAATGATCTCATTATGTTGCTAATTTTCTATGTAACAGTTGAAGATAATAATGTGTTACTTGGGCAGGTAACCCACTTTTGCGCAGTCTTGTGACATCTTTTTTATCTCTAGAAACAAATCAAAAGTACCTCCTACAGGTGTAAGCATCAGTTTTTCTTAATTAGTAAATTATAATTAAACAGATAAATTATCTTTCCTAATAACTATATTCAAGTGCAAATTATAACTGGTACTCTGGTACTGGTACTGAGTGTTAAGTAAAAAAACACTAAAAACATTTCCTAAGGTTTTCAAACCCAACGGACCATATATAATTTCATATTGTTTTCAAGTG